>OX637534.1:25554957-25772457 GCA_951800035.1 Linnaemya tessellans | reverse complement strand
TTGGAATTAGGTGTTAAAATATTGGTAACGATCAGTGATCTGGCTGCAAATAAGAACTAGTTGCCAAACGAGGCTTTCTGTTGACTGACTCAGAGCTCTTTTACGACTAACAAGATGAAATATTTCTGTCCAACTTCTTGAAATCTACGCCTTCTATATTTCGTTCCAATTTTTTTTTTTTGCAGAATAATACATACAAAGTATCTATAGCAGTCTAGCGCTTGGATTGCATAAACAGCACTTTAATCCTGTATATCCTTTCATAAGCTTAATAAACTACTTTGGCTCATATACAGCAGATAATTTTAAAGTCCTTTTGCAGATCTTGGCTTAGCTTGTATTTAGACAAAGTGTATCTTTAAGGATTACGACTATTTACTCAACTAATGAGTAAAATATTTAAAGCAAGTGAATGTTAATTATTTACGCCTACTAAAACGCCTAAACTGCTCATGTTTTCTGTTTCAATCTTAATGCGTTATTTTAGCTAAACCAAGATTTACTAACTTAGTTCGTGTGCACATGAACGACAATTAGTTTGGCCATGTGCGTAAATGTGATGGCAGTTTGTTTTTAAAAATTGTGGTGAAACATTTGCAAACAGTTTTTGTCTTTTCGTTGTAACAATATCCTTACAAAATCCTTAGAGTCTGCTTTCTATTCTCCTTTTTTTCCTACTTTCTTTCAAATACTTTTAACTGGTCTTATGCAAAAATTCTGAACTCCTTTTTCAAAGGGCTTATGCCGGCCTTATTGTACTGTTTATCCTTTGGTTTAAAATTGCTAACATCGCAATGTTGCAAAGAGTGTTTGTCAGATCCAGTTTTAGCAAATACTTTTTAATCTAGAGCACACGCGCTATTGTTATTTTAAGAATATTTTTAATCATTTGCATCTGTTTATTATGCACAATTCTTGGAATAATTTAAAAGACTTTTTCCAGAAATTTTCTTTGGCAGCTTGTATTTTATTTTATCTTTTTCTTTAATGCAGTCACAGAAAGTAAGAGTTGGGATTATTTTAACAATTATCCTTTTCCTTGTTTAATTTTTCATATATTTTTTCTTTCTTTTTTATATTTTGCGTGAGGTCCCTGGCATATTGCATGTCCATCTCGTATTGTTTCACAAATAATTGCTGCATAAGGGCTACAAATAATACAGTAGGTTGCGTTCCATGTCTAATTAAAAAAAGAGTACAACAAAATGCAGTTTTCAAATTAAAAACAAAAATATTGATGGATGAACAAGCAGACATTCATTTTAAAGTGCAGAAATTAGATCAATCTGAAGGGTCCCAAAATACAACAACCCGGCAACACCTTTTTAAATACCGAGAGAATTATTATTACCATCGGAGTAACCGTTTAGATTTGTATACCCTCAAAAAAAGAGTTTGTAGGGTATATTCACTTTGTCATTCTGTTTGTAACGCATCGAAATATCCATCTCAGACCCCATAAAGCATATATATTCTTGATCAGTGATGAAATCTAAGACGAACTGAGCATGTCCGTCCGTCCGTCCGTCCGTCTGTGGAAATCACGATTCAGTCCAAACGAAAAGAGAAAGACTCTTGAAATTTGGCATAAATATATTTTAAAACTTAGAGCAGGTTAAGTTCGAAGATGGGCTAAATCGGGCAAGAGGGAAAAAAGTTCCCCTAAGAAGAACTAAACCAACCCAGAAAAAACAACACAATTTTGAAAGTTTTTTGGTTATTTTGTTAAGCAAATGATATATTTTTATGTCAAATACGGTCCAGCGCCTTAAACTTGGAGCCATAAAATAAAAAACAATTATTTTTGGAACCCCCCCCCCCCACTTTAGTGAACATTATTATATGCAAAAATAGCATAAAAATTAAAGAAATTGTTTTACTTAAATATAACATTTTTAAGCTTTAATGAAGCTGAGACGCAACCTTGTACTACTCTGCCCTACCTCCTCCCCCTAAATGACCATACCAAAAAAAAATTAATTTTGTATACAATTATCCCAAGCATGTATTTTTAGAGTTTTATGACTGCCGATTTCTGCCCTACCCCCTCCTTCCCCTTTGCCCCTTAATGACCCTACCAAAAAAAAAATGTTTAATATTGTATACAATTATCCCATGCATTTATTTTTAGAGTTTTATGACTGCCTGTTTCTTCCCTACCCCCTCCACCCCCTTTGCCCCCTAAATGACCCTATAAAAAAAAATTTTTTATTATTTTCATGTATTTTTCAGGCATGAAAATAATAAATTTCTTAGGTCGACTAAATTAAATTACACACAATTTTTTTTATCTAATTATCCCAAGCATTTATTTTTCGAGTTTTATGACTGCCTATTTCTGCCCTACCCCCTTCGCCCCGTAAATGACCCTATAAAAAAATATACAAAATTTTATTTTGTATATAATTATCCCAAGCATTTATTTTTAGAGTTTTATAACAAAGGTGAAATGTTTCCCCCACAGCCCTTGCCAGAGTGACCCCCCAAAATACAGTTTTTATACCCTCCAAAGAGAATTGGACCCTATAAAGTAAATATGTATATTATTGATCAGTGATGAAGTCTAAGACGGTCTGGCAATGCCCATACGTTCGTCTGTGGAAAAAGTGATATTATCTATTTTTGAACCCCGCCCCCTTTAGTGGACGATGACGTACAATATTATATACAGAAACTCTGTCCCACGAAGTTAAACATTTTAAATTCACTTACTAAATATTTGGAGGGTATTTAATAATCGACCCGGTCGAATATAACGTTTTCACTTGTTTTTTCTTAATTTTTTTTTTCAAATTCCCCGTTGTGCTTTGTTTTCCTATTTGTCATGTTAGTTCCAGAAAATGTAAAAATAAATCTATTTCATTAAAATTTTTATTAAAAGCTGAGTAGAAACTTGCAAACTTGTGACTGCTTTAGTAAAGAAGTGTGAGTGAGTGCATGACGAATTTCATGTCCAAATGCTACACTATATAAATTAAATTTTTTTCTAAGTGTATTAATATATTTCAGGCCGTTTTTCTTCTGAAACTTCAGTAAGTTTAATTTTGTATAACTTAAAACTATCATGACATCAAAAATGTTAAGTCAAATCTTCATCCGACTCTATTTTCGTTTGAATATTTGCCATTAACTTAAAAATGATTTAACTGCTGGGCAGGAAAACTATATGAGGTGTGTTTCTGAGATCGCTGCGATTCCCAAATAAATTTTGAAAATCCCCAAAAATGGGATTTTGAAATAATTTTGGTGCATTTTATATTTTGTCACGCAGAGACATATTTCGGAAACAGTACATTCGCAAAAAACGGGAAATTTAAAAATTGTTTACTGTTTTTTATATGCGATTTCTGTTCAAAAATTATATTGATTTTTCATTTTTCGCCGACATTTTCTATTAATTAATTTTTTATTCATTAATTACTTTTTTGTTCTCTTTAATTTTGTTCGCATTTTCATGCCAATCCTCGAAGCAATTCCCATATGGACTTCTGCAATTCTTAAATAAATTTTGCAAAATCTCCAAGAATGGGATTTTGAAAAAAATTCGCTGTATTTCATATATTTTCAAGCAGATATATATTTCGGAAATATTTAAGAGCACATTCGCAAAAGAAGGAAACATTTTAAATTTGTGACTGTTTTTTTTGCATGTTTTGTTCAACAATTAAATTCTATTTTAATTTTTCGCAGAAATTATCTGGTCATTAATTATATTTTTTTGTTCCCCTCACTTTCGTCGGCATTTCTTTTGTTTTGCAATGTTCGAAGCAGTTCTTACATGGACTTCTGCAATTCCCAAACAAATTTTTGAAAATCTCCAAAAAATAGATTTTGAAATAATTTTGCTGTATATCACATTTTTTCATGCAGATATATAATTCGAAAATAGTTAAGAGCACATTCTCAAAAAAAAACGACCATTTTGAGTTTTTGATTGTTTTTTTTTTTATATATACGAGGTCTGTTCCAAAATTAAATTGAATTTTCATTTTTCGCAGAAATTATCTATTCATTAATTTTATATTCATGAATTACTTTTTTGTTCTCTTCACTTCTGTCAGCGTGTTTTTTTAATACCCGAAGCAGTTCTACCTGGACTTCTGCAATTCCTAAATAAACTTTGAAAAAGCTCCAGATATGGGATTTGGAAATAGTTTGGCGAAAATTTTGAAGTTTTTATTGCTTTTCATATATGAGATTTATTTTCGTTTTCTAAAAAAAAAACGCTTTTCTTTCATGGGTCTCTGCAATCTTGGCAGCGTAGCACATCTCTTTAAGTTTGATTTTCTTCGGTTTAAAGTTTGATAATAATCGTTATTTGCGGCCCCTGGTTTTATCACCAAACTCGGATTACAAAAATTGTGCTGCACAAACTAAAATTTAGAAAAACAAACTAAGAACTTTTTAACACATAAAAACTACACCGCGATATGCCTTCATAACTTTACAACACCAAGCAAATCCTCTTAATTTATCACTTCCATCATTTGTTTCGCCTCTCCAAAGAAAAAACAAGATTATGCATCCTTTGATATAAATTTTATAAGATTACAAACGCATAATATAACTTAAATTTTGTTCCAATTTTTTTTAGAAAAAAAAAACAAGCACAACAATTGCCAACCGTTCTTAAATAGAAATTCCAACACACTTAAGGGTTGTTGCCATTGTTTATCATTTAACCCTTAAGTAGGGGAACAAAAATATATATTCAGTCTTATAAAAGCAACTTTGTAACACAATAATTTCTAAGGATCTTTAAAAAAGTGAATTACACGTTTCAGTCGGCAAACTATTGACACTTTTTAATTATTAAGAAAAAAGAGAAAAAAACTTATAGAATGAATCCTTTTTTTAAACGAATGAATGAATGAATGCCACGACATAATAAATTGTATTATCGTTATTTGAAAACTACAAAAAGAAAACCTAAAAAAGGTTAAGACGGCTAATGTGACCTCAAACATTTAACACTTTTATAGCATTTTTATAAGAAAAATTATAAATTACTTATAAAAGTAGCAAGCAATTGTGCTAGATTTATACGGTAGAAAGATTCTTTAGAGTTTGAAAAAGAAATTTGTTACACTCAATATTTCAACTGGGGATTTCTTTTATTCTAAAAAAAACAGAGAATTTATTGAAGAAAGGAAAATTCAATAAAAGCCAGCACCTTGGTAAGTGTTTTGATTTATTATTTGATGTGTCATTAAATTGTTTAGAAAATAAAGGATTTTAGCGGCATTTGCTGTATTTTTCTTTTTTATAATTTCAATGATGGAAATGAAAAGTGTGTTAAAGAAAATAACATAATCGTATGCTTACAAAGAATTTGGCGTTTACTCTGTTCGAAATGAATACCAAAGGCCAAAGTTTTTTCTAATAAATTTCACTTTTATTTCTTGAATACTTGACATAGAACTTTAAAAACTTCTCATAATTCTTTTTTTTTTTTGTTCCAGCTTCTTTGGAGATTTATTTCTGTAAGAAATAAAAATATCTCAAGGAAATAACTTTACGCAAAAAAAAAAATACGAGAGTACCACCATAATTACCACACCCGACAAATAGATGGCAGCAGTAGCGCTTAGTGGCAACTACAAATTTGAGGTTAGGAATTAAATTGGCTGTCAAATTATGAAAAGTCAAATGAATTAAGCTGTCATCCTTGCTCATTTATTTAGTAAAAACTTGTGAAATTTTAATTATGGAGCGCTACACTCTTGAACCAAGAAATTTTAATTGTGAAAATTTACTATCAAAATGGTGGTAATTTTATTGTATCACTTCGTAAAATTCGCTTAGCTTTTCCCCGTAATCAGTCTGCCTCTGAAACCGCTGTGAGTAATTTAATCGTTAAATTCGAGGATCACGGTAGTGTTACTGGCCGCAGTGATGCAAATTTAGCGACTTTACAGGAAACTGTTAAGATTGAATTACACACAAAGACTTTCATCTTCTCATTAATTTTTTTTATTTATAGTAATAATTTTTAAAAACTGTTTATATCGTGCATTTCTATATAAAAATACCTTTTAAATAACGCACACTTCATAAGTATTGGTAAACGATAGGATACTTAAAAGTGTACCACAAGAAGAATTCTGGCTTATTTTTTATATAAAAAAACATTTTATGAGGTGCAGCAATTTTTTAGTGTTTAAGAAATAAAAAGAATCTCTTAGACTTTTTACATTTTTAAAAACATTTCAGCAATTTTTGTACATTAACTTTAACAAAATTTTGGAAATTGTTGTTGTTTTGTAGTTATAATTATTTGCAGATTTTTAACTTGCAGATTTCAACAATGTGGGAGTCCAGCTGAAAAAATTTACATTTAAATTATACGGTGTGCAGATAAACACCTTAATTGAGCTTATCGCAGTGCCATTATTGAGCTCAATTAACCATATAAAACTGTAGTTAAGTAATTGCGCAAGTAACACTTAATTGCTACAATATAGAGTAAAATTATAAATGCAACACTGCTAAAGAGTGTGTTTAGTGAGCAGAACACAACTCACTGAACAAAGTTAGTCGGGACTTAGCACCTAAAATGTAGAAAAAGTATAAAAACAACATAAACAAAATATGTCGAGCCACGTTGACATTAACTTTATGTTTAATTAGAAAATTTAAAAAATACCATATTTGAACTTAAAAAGAAATAATGGAAAATGTTTGTTTATAATTATCATACATTCACTTAATGAACAAAATTTTGTATATGTGAACAGGAAGATAATTCTGGCAATAAAGTGAATATTGACTCAATTAAAACTGCATGTCTGAACACCATATTAATCCGCACAAAATGGAATAACCAAAAATGTTCCAATATCAGCAATTCCAAACTGTACATGATTCACAATAAGAATTAAGCAACTATTTCAGCGACTATTACCGTTTAGCGATTATTTGCAACAAAATCGTTACGAATACTCGACAAACTAACTTTCCATAAGCAACCGAAAGCGATTAATACAGAAAATAACAAAACAAGAGTCAAACTTTCACAAGTTCAATAAATCAAAACCAAACAAGTAAGAACGTTATGTTCGATCGGCTCGAATCTCAAATACCCATCATATATTTAGTAAATAAAAACTAATAAGTGGTGACAAACACAATACACATGAGCACCGATGATGAAAGCGTTGCGACTTTCGAAAACAACTGTTCTGCTCTGCTGTGTAAGTTGAATAACTAAAAACTGATGTTGACTTTCCTTTGTGCCTTGGAATATTTATCATTCTTTCTGAATTAAAAAAAAAAACAAGTAAAAGTGCTATATTCGGCTGTGCCGAATCTTAAATACCCTTCACAGATGTAATTCTTCTTTCTTTCTTTCTTGCCAAAACAGAAAGTAGGTTTAAACCAATATGATGTTATCGGTTACTTTTATATTTAAGAAAACGTTTAAATTTTTCGGCTAGGAAGCTAAATGTTTGGCTTTTCTTATAGCTAATACCTATGAACGTCTTTCAAAAATATTATATATATTTAATTTACAAACAAAAAAAAAATCCATTTCATGTACCCCAAAAAGTTGTAATTGTTCAACCGTAGAATCGTCTTTTAGATTTTGTTGGTTTTTAATACCAGTTTACTTCTTTCTGATATATAAAGTAGGTATAATTCAGCATAAAAATCAAAAATAACAAATAAAATGGCTGCTTTTATGAATCAGGAAATGTCGATTTTCCAACGCTGGAACCGAATTTTTAATTTTTTAATACTACTTTAATTTTTTCTGATTTATAAAATAGGTTTAATTCACCTAAAGCACGTACTTTTATGTACGAAAAATATTTCGATTTTCCAACTCTGAAAGCGAATTTTAATTTTTTACCAATGCAATTCTTAGTGAGGTGTAACATAGTTTTACTTGACATAAAATGTAAAATTTTCAAACTTTTTGTTCACCTTCATGTACCATAAAATATATCATTTGTCCAACCCTGGAGTCGAAGTTTTGATTTTTTCAGATTTCTTTTGTTCTTCCTGAATTATAAAACAGCTTTAATTAGCAAAAATAAACAACGTCAATTGCTTTTTTGGTTGCTTTTATGCAGAATAAATATTTTCCAAACCTGGAAACGCAATTTAATTTTTTTTTACCAATGCAACTCTTAATGAGACATGAAATAGTTTTATTTAAGAAAAACTTAATATTTGTAACCATTTAGGTCATTTTTATGTAGCACAAAATATTGCAGTTATCCAACTCTGGAATCAAAATTTTTATTTTTTTTTAATTTTTGATACCAATTTTGTCTTTCCTGAACTAAAAAATAGTTTTAATTACTTTCATGTATAAAAAAAATCAATTTCCCACCCCTGGAAGCAAAATTTGAATTAAAAAAAAAATTTTTTTTGGACAATGCAAATCTTCATGACGTATAAAGTGGTTTTGTTAAAGAAAAACTTGAAATTTTTAACAATTTTAGTTACTACATGTACTACAAAATACGGAATAGGCCGAAAAAAAATTTCCCATCCCTGGAAAAAATTTTTATTTTTTTAGTTTTTAATAGACCATTGAGGCTTCCCAAAGCAAGAAATAGGTTTAATTTACAAACTTAAAAAAAATAATTGATTTTTGGGGCGTTTTCCACAGACGGATGGATGGACATGCCTAAATCGTCTCATATTTCATCAGTGATCCAGAATATATATACTTCATGGGGCTCAATTATTTTTTAGAGGGTATAAAAACTCTATTTGGCCAAGGTCGGTCTGGCAGGAGTCGTGGGGGAGACATCTCACCTTTGCCAGAAAACACTAAAAGGTAAATTTTTGCGGTTAAATGTAAAAAAATGTTATAGGGGGCCAAAGTGGGAGTGGGAAGTAGGACAGAGGACGACCAGTTCACGTCTCAGCATCGTCATAATAGCTTAAAGTGGTAGTTTTTAAGGAATGTAGGTCTAGGGAATACAATTTGTTATATATTTACACTATTTTTGCATATAATATCTTACGTCAATGCCCACTTAAGGGGGTGTGGTTCAAAAATTTATTCATTTTTTAATTTTTAAATCTTCAAGTTAAACGCTTTGAACCTTCTTTGAACTTTAAAAATTATATTGTTTTTCAGAGGTCAGTTTAGTTCTTCTGATGGAAAATTTTTCCCTTCTGGCCCAATTGATCCCATTTGCGAGCTTGACCTGTGCTATCCTTCAAAATTCACCTATACCAAGTTTCAGGGGTTCAGGGCTTCGTTTGGACAGCATCGTGATTTCTATAGGCGAGCGAGCGGATGGGCACGGCTAGAGCGTCTTAGAGCGTCACAGATCAAGAATAAATATACTTTATGGAGTCTTAGAGGAATATTTCGCTGGATTACACATGGAATGACAAAGTGAATATATCCTCCTTTTTTGGAGGATATAAAATACTTCCTTGCAAGAAAAACGAAAATATCAAGTTATAAAGGATTTTAATCTTTTACATATTTTTTTAACAAAAAAAAAACACGAGTTCTCTAACAAACGGCTTTAAGTTTCCGATGTAAACAATTTAAACACTTAATTATCCTCATTCCTCATGTAAGCAAATTTCAAAGTGTCTCCTCCACAATCACCCGTAGCGCAGCCATATCTAACAATTCTTAATCTAGGAATTACATGCCTGACAACATCAGCTCACATAAGATCAGTAATAAAAATGTGTTTTAAAGGAATCAACTTTAACCCATTCAGCACAGCAGGCGGCATATCGTTTTCAGGATTTGACATTAAACGCATATTTTATTGGTGCAACAGAAATAATAAAGGAGTAAAAGGAAAAGTACCCAGCGGCGGCCATTAATTTCACCAACTAAAACTGGTTATGCTTCAATAAGTCAAGGACAATGAAGGAATTTGAACACATACGAGCGAATGGAAACAAAAGATAGAGAAAAGGGGAAGGCTTTGAGTAAAAAGGGTTTATATTTTAGCACGTTGATGGTTAAGAAATAAAATGCAAGCCCTCACAGTCGGCCACCAATAACCGTCCGTCCATGCCTTAATGCTGCCATTGGTTTTGTTTTTATGACAGCGTTAAAGCATGTTGAGCAATAATGGCTTTAATATACAACCCTTTTGTTGCTGCATGTTGCAAGAGATGAATTGACGTTTTTGTTTTTGTTTAGCGACATTTGTTTATCGGCAGCCTGCGGCGTCAATGAATAATAAAAGTCAATGCGGTAAATCGTACATATTTGAAGGCAGCAGAATACGAGTGAGTTCATGTCCTCCTTTGTTCTCACTTGGTTGCACGTGTGTGTTTTTGGGTTATTTATAACATTTAATTGGGGTAGAAATAATTGATTTACATTTCTAATATTTTCTTAAAAACCTCTTAATAGCAGTTGTTTTTAAATTAAAATATTTTCCTAAAACTTTTATTAAGTAAAAATATTTTATTACTGGCTTTGCTTTGTTGCCTCATGAGTTCACTCACTCATTTAGTCAACTTAATTAATTCGAGACTATTTTCGCAATCCTCAAAATATGTTTGTGGTCTTATTTTCGTATTCATGCACGTTCTCGTGCACAATTTTGTCAAGTCCTGCTGTTTATTTGTTAAAAATAAATTCATTTAACAAGAAATTTGCTTGAGTTTTACAACCCCATTATTAGGATTTACCTGAAGATTAAGTTGTTTTTCGAAATCGTTTTCGAAGCTTATGCTGGTATCCAGGTAACGATTTGATTAAACGTATAAAAGTTGTTTAATTTCTGTTTAGTAGCAGCTAAAAAAGATTTAAAAGACAAAATATTAAGACAACACTTAACTAAAGCTGAAACGATAGTAAATTTGGAAACGCGTGGAAATTAAAAGGGATTCCCTAACAACTGGACAGGAGAGACTGAAATGAACTTCTGTCGTAATCTGAGGGAACCTAGAGAAGTTAAAAATGTTTATTAAAATTTTTAATTTATACAAAGAAAAAAATACGACCAATCAGATGTTTGAAATGCGACTATTATTTTCGTTATTTATTATTACATTCTACTTATACTGAAGATTGAAAAACGCTTAATCAAAAACAGATCATGCAGGCGTTTGAAAAGTGATTGTAATCAAGAATGATAAAATAAAGATTACGCCTTGCGCATAATTTACCGTTTGATGACGTATTTGTTCCCTCGAAGGAATTGCCAAATGTTTATTATATGCAAAACTAATACTTCCTCGTACAAAATTAATATTTTGTGCTATATTTGGCAACTCTTCACACAATTTACTCAGAGAGATTTCCAATTTACTCAGAGAGTTTTCCAACAAGCAAACTAAATCGGATTTATGAAAGTGCAAGTTTTGTGTTATATTTTATAATAAATTGTGCTATATTTTAAAATAAATATATTAAAATAATTATTAAATAACTTAAAGTGTAAAAAACTTATTAAAACTTGATTTTTAAAGCTCATACACTGTAAACAAAAAACCTAAATTAATGAGAAAAGAGAACAAAAAGAGCTAGCATGAAGTGTGCAGTGGGCAATTGCAAACAAAGTAACTGCAAAAAAACAAGTGAGAAATAATTGTTTTAAAATGTAATATTGTTATCAAAATTTTGTTTGTTTTCAAAAAGCTGTGTCATTTTATAGTTTTCCAAGAGATCAAGCTCAAAGGAAGTTATGGTTGATATTTTGCAAGCAAAAAAATTTGTTTTGAATGGGGAAAAAAGAAAAATAATTAGTACTTGGGTTCAATATTTATATAAAATAACTATAAATTAACAATTTCAAATAAAAAAAAGTGGAAAATAAATTAATTTTTTAAAATTGTTTATTATCAAACAAATTATTAAATTTGAAAAATCGCAATTTGCCCCACTGCCCTGTTAGCCAATCAGAACACATTTTGAGTGACGTCAGAGCTCCATCATGCGCAGAAAAGTATTTTTATTTCAGCTTGTTGGCGTAATCTTTATTTTATCATTCTTGATTGTAATTACGTATTTTATGATCATATTTTGCGCAGATAGATTATTAAACACAGCTTAAATGACGTGACAAGGAGTCCAAAATAATACAAACATGACTGATAAATGACTATAAAAGGACTCCTAAACATACTTATAAATTACTCATAAAAGACTCGTATGCGATTAAACGATGACTGAAAGACGACTAGACAAAGAATAATAAAGGAAGTTAATTAAGACTAATAAATGATCAGAAAGCGATTCGAAAATGATGAAAAAGTACTAGTAAAAGGTTCGACCCTTTTGATGACTCTAAACTAATATAGAAAATGACTCATAACCGACGGGTAGTCACTTTTTTCAACCGACAACAGTATCTTTTATGATCAGAAAATGAGCGCATATTCTAGCTTTTTAATCACGCAGAAGAATCAAAAAAGACTCGAATTCGATTAAAAATTTCCAAAAATGCTGGCTGGGGTGACACAAATCATAATAAAACAAGGAAATATATTTTTAATATTAATGAATCGGCTTTAATGGAAAGAATATTTAATGAAATTGATGCTTAAATATGATTTCTGTGTAGAAGTCCCAATCTGGAACACCAATTTTCAGCAACTAAAAAAATCTTCCATAAAGTGATTGAATTCATCTTCAATGTTTTCCTGTACAGCGGTTACAACTTCTTCAGTGTGCACTGGTCGGCATCTCACGGGATGGACATTATCACTAATAGAAAATGTGTTCCGAAAAAGATCTATTGTTCTTCGAATTAGCCGCTCTGAAGAAGAAGTGCACGATGAGTTTGACGAATAGATTTTGATTAAAAATTTCAACAATTTGCACACGCAGCTCTGGTGTTGGGACACTCTAAAAAAGCACTCTTTATCATTCCGAGAAACTCTTTCGTCTATCGTTTTCTGAAGAAACAAAAAACGGAATCAATGCCGTTGCCGAACGATCAGTCATAATTCTATATATAAGCAATTTTAATTTTTTTTTTATAACCTCCTATAAAAAATTGGAGGGTATATTCACTTTATCATTCCGTGTGTAACACAGCGAAAGCTCCCTCTAAGACCCCATAAAATATAAATATATTCCTGATCAGTGATGAAAGCTAAGACGATTCAGCCATGTCCGTCCGTCCGTCTGTGGAAATCACTAGTCAGTCTAAACGAAAAGAGCCAGACTCTTGAAATTTGGTATAAGTATATCTTGAAGGATAGCACAGGTCAAGTTCGGAAATGGACTGAATCGGGCGAAAGGGGAAAAAGTTTCCCTTAGCAAAAGTAAACCAACCTCTAAAAAAAACATAAGTTTTAAAGTTTTTTTTTGTAATTTTGTTAAGCAAATAATATATTTTTGTGTCAAAGAAGGTTCAAAGCGTAGAGCTTGAAGTCAGAACATCAGAAAAATTCATTTTTTGTGCCCCGCCCCCTTTAAAAGGCGTAACATATTACATGAAAAAATAGGGTAAAAATTATCAAATTGTATTACTTAAGCCTTGGCTCTTGCCAAAATACACAAAATACAGTTT
The DNA here is from genome assembly GCA_951800035.1 of Linnaemya tessellans. Classification (NCBI taxonomy): domain Eukaryota; kingdom Metazoa; phylum Arthropoda; class Insecta; order Diptera; family Tachinidae; genus Linnaemya; species Linnaemya tessellans. The sequence goes on along the minus strand of OX637534.1, from coordinate 25,758,994 downwards.
TATAAAAATAGACCCAGTAAAATGTATATATAACCTTGATCAGTGATGAAATCTAAGACGTTCTAGCAATGACGACCGGTCCGTCTGTAGGGAACACTACACAGTCCATTTTTGGACCTAGCCTCCTTTAGTGGGCATCGAAGTAACATAGTGAAAATATTTAACAAAGTATATTCCTTAAGGGTACATTCTATGAAAATAAAATTTTTAAACTTTTACGACGAAGATGAGATGTTCTCTGATCTTCCCCTACCCTACCCCTTCACCCACCTTTGCTCATAAATGACCCATTCCAAAAAAAAATTTTTTCTCTCTTAATTATCTCAAAAATTTACTTTTTAAGTTTTTCCGACAAAGATGAGATGTCCCCTTTAAGGTCCTTCCCGCAGTAGCCCTGTCAAAATTGGGTACAGAAATTTCTTCAGGGAAGGCCAGGCAGTTTACACATTTTTAATTTATTTACTAAATATTTGGAGGGAATTCAAGATTCGAACCGGTCGAATAGAACGTTCTTACTTCTTTTTATATAAATTTATTCTTTCTAAAAAAGTTAATGTTATTATAAATTTCATGTTCACTTTCACGATAAATTACAGCAAAACATTATGATTTTAATCAGGGAGTTCCGGTGACAGCACGATTTTTGCAAAAACAGTGTAAAACCATTAACTTTCCGATTTTTTTAATATTTCTAATGTTCTTCAAAGTAACCGCCCTCAGGTATATTACAATTGTGCCGGAGTTTTTCCCATCCTTAAAGCATTTGTAATATGCAACTTTTTCTTTTACGAGTACCTCTTGAATAGGAAAAAGTAGCAGGGGCCAAAATTGATAAATGTCGCGACTGAGGCATGATTACGGGCGATGACGTGCAACTGATTTCAAATGTTATGTGTGATAGTCAGGTGTTTGGCCACAGTTTTAAGTTTTTATACCCTCTAAAAAAGAATTTGGAGGGTATAATCACTTTGTCATTCCGTTTATAACGCATCGAAATATCCATCTCAAACCCCATAAAGTATATATATTCTTGATCAGTGATGAAATCTAAGATGATCGGAGTATGTTCGTCCGTCCGTCCGTCTGTGGAAATCACGATTCAGTCCAAATGAAAAGAGCTAGACTCTTGAAATTTGGCATAAATATATGTTGAAGCTTAGAGCAGGTTTAGTTCGAAGATGGGCTGAATCGGGCAAGAGGGAAAAAAGTTCCCCTAAGAAGAACTAACCCAACCCAGAAAAAACAACATAATTTTTAAAGTTTTTTGGTTATTTTGTTAAGCAAATGATATATTTTTATGTCAAATACGTTCCAACGCCTTAAACTTGGAGCCATAAAATAAAAATAAATTATTTTTGAACCCCGCCCACTTTAGTGGGCATTATTATATGCAAAAATAGCATAAAAATATAACAAATTGTTTTACTAAAGCTTTAATGACGAAGCTGAGACGAAACCTGGTACTACTCTGCCCTACCCCCCTCCTCCCCCTTTGCCACCTATATGACCCTACCAAAAAAAAATTTAATTCTGTACATAATCATCGCAAGCATTTATTTTTAGAATTTTATGACTGCCGATTTCTGCCCTACCCCCTCCTCCCCTTTGCCCCCTAAATGAACCTACCCAAAAAAAATTTATTTTGTATATAATTATCCCAAGTATTTATTTTTAGAGTTTTATGACAAAGGTGACATGTTTCCCCCACAGCCCTTGCCAGAGCGACCCCGCCAAAATACAGTTTTTATACCCTCCAAAGAGAATTGGACCCTATGAAGTGAATATGTATATTCTTGATTAGTGATGAAGTCTAAGACGGTCTAGCAATGCCCATACCCTCGTCTGTGGAAAAAATTATGTTATCTATTTTTGAACCCTGCCCCCTTTAGTGGGCGTTGACGCACGATATTATATAAAGGAACTCTGTCCCACCAAGATAAACATTTTTAAATTCACTTATTAAATATTTGGAGGGTATTTAAGATTCAACCCGGTCGAATATAACGTTTTTACTTGTTTTACTTAGAATTGTGGGCAATGGCCGATACAGCAATTTAGCCACTACCACTGCAGCATCTTTATCTTTGCAATATAAAATAAACTTTTCAATTTATCAAAAGCCTGCAAGTTTAACTTGTTAAACAAACTTAAATTAGAACTTGCATTAGAGAAACTCTGCGTCTTAAAATCTGCCATACAAAGTGCTTGCCAACAACAACATCCAAAAAACTATTAAGCAGATTTCAACGAGCAACTAAATTTGGATTAGTTAACAAATGAGAAATAAAAACAATAGCAAAAATCTTAAATTTCTCACTTTTATGTCGTACGGAAAATACTAGCCGCATTTTTCTGTTGTTATAAAAGAAACTAGAGCAGGTCATAAAACAACTCATAGTTAAAAACAAAAAGAAATAAATATAAAATATTTACTTTCATTTCGTTTTGTTCCCATATGCATTTCTTTTCTTGTGCTCCCTTCTTCTCTGTATGGATTCTTGTGTTACACTTTCAACCATTTTGTTTCGTAGGTGGAAGGATTAAAAAGTATTACGTCCTTTTTCGTACACAAAGATTAAGAAACCTGCTAGAAGTTTCTTTGATCATCAGGCGACATTGATTTCTTATACCGAATTTCTTCTTGTGATTTAAAAAAATAAAATAAAAATATTTAACCGCGCTGCCTTTGAATGTCGGATTTGTGTGTCTAAAGTCCGAAAGGATTTTTTTGTGAACATTTTGATGCAACCGGTTCACATGTGGTTTTCAATTACATTTTTGTTTAATTCGTTTTTTAAATTTTGTTTTTAGCATTTTAAGGTGTCTTGCTGATTCCTAAGCTTCCGTGTGGGTCTATTACCGTTTTTTGTTAAGGAACATAATATTGTGTGTCGGATGTGTGTTTTATATGATTCAAATTGAATTTTTTGCCAACTGATGTTTGATGTTAGCCCGCAAAACTTTCCGAAGAATTTCAGTGCAACAATATATCATAGGCACAACACATTCTGGGATACTTTCGCAATTATACAAGGTGGAAAAATTTGAAGTTAGGAAGTAAATGGGCTGTCAAATGACGAAATGCCAAGAATTGAACTGTCATCGTTTAAGGTTTATTTAGTAAAAAGTTGGGAAATTTTAAGCACAGGACGCCACACTCTCTAGCAAAGAATTTTAATTGTGAAAATTTAACGAAAACACCGAATTTTCCAACAAAATCCTCTTTAGTGATGAGACCCATTTTCAATTAGGCAAACAAAATTGTCACATATGGGGCACACAAAACCAACAAACAGTCCTCGAAAAACCAATAATCCAAAGAAAGTGGCCGTAGGGTGCGATTTGTGGTCGGGTGGCATCATCGGCCGTATTTTTTTCGAAAATGAGCAAAGAAACGCTATCACCTTGAATTCTCTGCGCTACTAAACCGATTACCGTTTTTTTGTGACCTCAGTGACCTTTAGTTTCAGCAGAACGCCGCCACAAGCCATACAGTCAGTCGGTCAATCAATTTAATTATTACATAAGAAATTTCCCGGGTGCGTAATTTTTGGAATTTTCGATGTCAATTCGCCGGCTCGTTTTGGTGATTTAACGCCGCTGGATTATTTTCTCTGGAGCCATTTGAAACAACGGTTTTACGTGAACAAACCACAAATAACTGACGCTCTGAAAGATGAAATTCGGCGTTGCATTAACGAGATAAGCGAAGCTTTGTTGCAAAATGTGGTTCGAAATGTTCTAAAAAAAACGTACTAGAGGCGGACATTTGCCCGACATCATATTCCATTATTAATTGCCCGGTTTCTACTTTATATTGGTATTAATAAAATTTTGTCATCAAAAAATGTGTTTTTGAGCCAATTTACTTCCTAACCTCAAATTTATTTTTATAAATTTTTATAAAAGGATTAGATTTGAACCTGTTAATATAATATTGAATTAGGATGAATTCCAAAACATCAAAATACTTTACAGTGATGCCAAGTTACAAAAACAAAACACATGACGCTTTGCATCACTGCAATGCATATTAATGTTTTGGAATTCAGCCTTACTTAAAATATTTAAACTGCTCAAGATATTTGATTTTTAATATTTCAATCTTCAACTTTAAAATAAATAAATTTTTAATAATAAAATACAAGCATTTCATTTCCTCTCCTTTGCCGAATATATCAATCAGGTCTACAACAACCATTAATCATATTCTCCAAACTCAGCTCAGATTTCTGCTACTTGTAACACCTTAAAACACAATATGAGACTATTTTAAATCTAAAAGAATAGAAACAAACAGCAGCAGCAAATATTTCTTAGAAATTTTGAAATTTCTTAGTGACTTTTTGACACGTTAATAAATAAAAGAGTGTCCTTTTTCTAAATATTATATTTTGCTCAAGATATTTAAATATTCCCACGCAATGATAGCGTCCTAAACAAGGAAACTACAGCAAGTTGAATATCATTAATATTGTAATTTTGCTGGAGCACATCCTGTCACAATTTCGACATGTTTTTATAAATAAGAACACATGCCTACTTCGTACAAGTTGCTACGATGATCAAAATGTCTGCAGTTTAACTTTAACCTCTCTGCACGTAATTATCGTATAGTGGCCGTTTCTAGCATAGAAATATACAGCATTTGTCTCCTTAATAGTGCATGTGAGTGTTAAGAGCATCCTTTAGCACTTTAATGACTCCCAAGTGACAGCTCTTTCGGTAGCGTTAATAAAACAACACTGTACAACAAAATCTAATAGGGTCTTCACACTGAAAGTTAAAACTGGTTTTAGCGTTAAAACCATAAACAGCTGATTTTGCGTTCACACTGCAAATTGAGGTTTTAACATACAGGCTGTATAATAACTTTGTTTAAAATAAATTAAATCGCTCATAGAAAGGTCTAAATTCGTTGCTGTACGTGTTCTCTATTTTTACAACACTTAATTGACAACCTGTACAACAGAAGTTTTTGTTTGAAGGAAAAGAGAAAAAGTTTTACAATGCGTTCTAAAATAGAAATTATTTTACATTTTGTAAATGAATATTTTAAAATTATGGAACTGTTATACAAAGTGAAGAACTTCTTGGAAATCAAGTTGTTATATATATGTATATAAAAAACAAGCGGATTCTGAAAGTTCGGTTTATTATACATAAACAATACCAGCTGTTTCCAATATATAACTTGGCAGCACTCAACTTAGCACAGCCAAAAACGGGGGAAAAATAAGGTTGCATTTCATAAAACCTACTTAAATCCAATTTGAAAGTGGTTTAAAGTTGGTTTTCACAAAATCTTCTTGTATGGTAAAACCAGATTTTAACAGTTAGTTTTAACGTTAAAACCAGAATTTATTAAAACCATGTCAGTGTGAAAACACTATAAATAAAACAAAGAGGAGACTGAAACAAACAAAATGTACAAAAATCACTCGCTATTTCATTTGAATCTTTTTACAAGAAATTTTACAATCTATTAATACGTTGCTCAGACATGCATTTTTAATTGAGTCAATATTCACTTTAATGCCACAATTATCTTTCTGTCCACTTACACAAAACTTGGTCAATTCAATTAACGTATGACAACTAAAACTAAAACTTTTTCATATGCATGAGAATCTCAAGTTCAAATCTGGGACCTTTTTTAATTTTCTAATTAAAAATTAATTTAATACCAATCACTTAACTTTAACACAGGCATAGGCACGAACACATCAACATTTTGAGTATGTGTGAGAGAAATTTTGCAAACAAACGAGCATTTTCCCCATCCTTAAATAATTTTTTTCAACAAGCGCTCAAACAACCGTCTTGGTTGGAAGCTTGTGTTAGACTGAATTGTGAATCACAATTTTTGTGTTTTGTGAGTAACTACAAATACGTGTGACTCTCAAGAGCGAATTTATGTACATGTGAAGCGAGCTCAGCCACAATGCCTACGTCTGCTTTAACATGACCCGACATGTTTTTTACGTCTTTTTTACTTTTTTCACATTTTAGGTGCTAAGTCTTGACTAACTTTGTTTAGTTGTGTTTTCCTCACTAAACATACTCTTTAGCTTCATTTGTAATTTGACTCAATTTTATAAAAATGTCATATTTGTTGAACAATAATTGAGCTCAATTGAAGTGTATGTCTGAACACGATACTTTTTTTCTAAAATATATTTTTAACTGGACCTGTTTCGGTAGATTTAAAGTTAATCCTGCCCATTTTAGATATAAGATGTGCTCAGTATTTTTATGTAAAATACTACTAGCAACAGTTCTGTGATAATCTTAAGCCCTCCAACTATTTACTATATATGAGGTCCTTTTATCCCTTTCTTGGGCTCGTTAGTTCGCTCCCTTTATAATACCCTACAGCAGTGTGACGTCTAGCAATTACGGTTGAAATATTCCACAAAAATATTTTTCATTCTAACTGTTGTAATTCTCTGTTGTACAGTGTAATTGAATTTTTTTCTTCAAGAAAATTACTTCCCATCATATTTAGCTGCAAAACACTGCATCTGATTAGAGAAAACTGAGTTGTAGTTTTCTTTTCAATTTGTCATAATATGAAACAAAATATTAAAAATAAATTTCCGGTTTGCAAAGAATAATTTTCTTTTCATTTCCCCTAAGTGATTAGAAAGTGATAAATGAATGTTTTGCCAGCTAATGATTTACATAAATTCATTCATTTCTAAACAATATTTTAAATATGAAACGATAATCGAAAATATTAAAGTTTAACTTCCAGTCAAGTGAATCAGGTAAGTAAAGGGTGGGCAAGTTTGAGGTTAGAAAGTAAGTTGGCTTAAAAATTCACTTTTTTTATAACAAATTCAGTTTTATTGAAACGACTGTAAAGTAGAAATATGGGAATTGATACTGGAATACGATGTCGGTCAAACGTTCACCTCCAACACGTCGGCAACACGGCTTCGCTTATCCGGTCAATGTAGCGTCGAATTTCATCTTTCTGAGAGTCAGGTGTTTGTGGTTTGTTCACGTAAACCTGATTTTACAAATCGAGAAGAAACGCGACCGGGAAATTTCTCATGCAATAACTGAATTGTTTGACCGGTTGTGCGGCTTTGTGGCGCCGTCTTGCTGAAACCAAAGACCACTGAAGTCCACATTTTCTTTTTTTTAGGAGTAGGACCAGCACTCAGGGTATGACCCCTATATATGCAATGCATTGCGCCGGAACTGAAAACGAGGGGAATACTATCCCCTCGTTTTCAGTTTCAGTTCAGAGGGGACAGATTAGGCAAGATGAGACAGTTGTTTTTGTAGCTATTTCAACCTTGTTTTACTTCGCCCGCTAATTTTTGCTACAGGGCCGACGAAGGTGGATGCTGTTACTCTGCTTTTTAGTACATGATAGTGTCAGTCGCTGCCAATTATGTTCAGTGACCAGTGACTATGCCTTCATCATTGAAACAGGCTGGCAACAACTAACACAACCACGCACTAATGCTGATCAGAAGAAATTCAACACAATATTTCATGACTCAGCGCGGGCTCGAACTCAGGACCCTCCGCATCATAGTCTCGTGTTCTACTATTTCAGCCACCAGCAACCAATTGTGGCCACAGAAAATCGATCATCATGCTGTGGTAGCGAATAGAATTCCCAATAGTTACGAACATCGACGTTCAGGCTCAGTTCAAACACTTTGCTGTACAACCGCTATATTTGCAGCACTCTGGCAACTACGAACGTATTGTTTTGGTCTATTATTGCAACAATGCCGTCAGCATCAAAGTTAGCGATTAAATTACGTGCTGCGGTCTCAGAAGGAGCTAGATTACGAGCAAAAGCTGATCGAATTTTTCGAAGTGATACAGTAAAATTTTCACTATTTGACTGCAAATTTATTTCCTAACCTCAAATTTGACCGCCCTTAGATGATAGTGCATAACCGCAATCGGTGTGTCAACTCTATTTGATACATTTTCAAAACTAGCGCTTTTGGTTTTAGCAAATTGCCTAACTGATTATCTGATTTGCCGTCTTCATGAACTCTAATATATAATGTTTCCCAGATATTAATTCGCGTAGTGTCTTTATTAAAACACAAGCAGTTATTGTGTCAGTGGTGTTCGCTATCGCGAGGTGATAACGCACTTCTTGTGACCACAAAGTGAGGATATGGATCTGGACGAAATGTGGTTCTAACAGCATGGCGCCACATGCCACACAGTCAACGAAACAATGATTATTTTTTGGGATAAATTCAATCGGCGTGTTATTTCATGCCATGGCGATGTTCATTGGCAGTCACTACTATGTGATTTGACGACGAAGAACTTCTTTCTTTCACAAGAAAAAATTTGTGTAGATAAGCCAAGAACAATTCAAGAGCTAAGGAATGAAATAATTCGGCACTTTAACACGACATTGAACCTCAATTATTTTTCGGAACCATTGAAACTTTTCCATGGGATAGAGGTGTGCCTCCAAAGCCGTGCCCATAAATACTTTTTTTTCACGTGTAATTGCCATACATTCTTTCGTAATAATAGAAAATTTTAAGATAATTCCCTAAAAACGGTTGGTTTTATTTACAACATCGTGCGTTTTGGCTAGACCAGCCTTTATTTAGTTAATGGAATACCATTTATCTCAAAAAAATTAATATCTTTATTTTAATATGAAGAAGTACTTTCTTACTGGGACATCCTTTATGTACGTGGCAAATATTTTGGAAATTTTCCTGAAATTTATTTGGAGTTCTTACGCGAATCATATTTACATATACAACATATCTAACTCAATGGTGAATTTAAGGCGAGAACCGTGAGGCCCGGGCCTTGGGCGCCATGGTTTTGAGGGCGACAAACTGTTCAGCATTTTTGAATCCGAAATATGTAATAACGTTTAAAACTGCACGATAAAAAAATTTTCTAGCGGAAACATTTTTACAACGAATAATTGCGATCACTCAAAACGAGGGTATTTAGAATGACTTGAAGATCCCCATAATTAAATTTTTTTGAATATTCTAGCTTCTGGCTCAATTTCATGGGGCAGCGAAGTTCCATCGAAAGTTTTGATTAAAAAACCGCAATGTTTTGATCAAACACAATCCTCTGCTTTGTACGTATTCCCAAGATTGAAGAGATTAAACAAGTCTCCTGGGCCGGATGGCATTCCAGCACTGGTCTTGAAGCAGTGTTTTTCGATGCTAGCGCGTCCATTGGCTAAGCTATTTAGTGCATCGTACCATGCCGGTAAATTTCCGATATGTTGGAAGTTAGCCAATGTAACGCCGATCCCTAAGAAGGGAGAGGCGCAATACCCCGAAAATTACCGCCCAATTGCAGTCTGTTCTGCAATTTCCAAGGTCATGGAAAGTATGACCAACTTCCACCTGGTAAGGTATCTGGAGACCAACACCTTACTTAACGACCGGCAGTATGGTTTTCGCAGAGCTCGCTCTACAGGAGACCTGCTCTCTCTGTTAACAGAAAAATGGTGCAATTCCATTCACCATTTCGGCGAGAGTAAGGTGGTGGCTCTAGATATCTCAAAAGCATTTGATAGAGTGTGGCATGATGCACTTCTGTCAAAACTGACTGCTTTTGGTGTCGGTGATGATTTCTCTCGCTTCATAGCGAGGTTCCTCAGAGACCGCACTATACGAGTTGTTATAGACGGGGTCTCATCAAACGAGTTCAAGGTAAATTCAGGGGTGCCGCAAGGCTCTGTTCTATCTCCTACTCTCTTCCTCATCTTTATAAATGACCTTCTATGTCAAACTTCAAACCCTATCTACTCTTTCGCGGATGATAGTAGCATTATCCATTCTTTATTTTTCACCAGCCGGCCAAGCCTGGAGGAGATTGACGCCAGGAGACAAAGGATGAACGAGTCACTCACAAGTGATCTCGTGTCAATCTCCGAATGGGGCCTCGCGAACAGGGTTAACTTTAACCCTCATAAGACGCAGTGCTGCGTGCTTACGCATAGGCGGCTGGTCGAAGGTTCTGCGCCATCCGTGTTTATGGATGGTATAGGTATTGGGGAATCAGAAGCTCTTGATGTTCTTGGTATGAAAATACAGTGTGACGTTCGATGGACAGATCACATTTTTCATATTTCAAAAGAAGCTTTCAAGTGTCTCGGCTTTTTAAGACGGTGTAAGACATACTTCACCCCAACTGATCTCCTCAATATATATACCACCTACATCCGACCAAAGATGGAATACAACTCTCATGTATGGGCCGGTGCTTCAAAGTCTGTTTTGAAGTTGCTCGACCGCGTACAAGAGAGAGCGAAGAAGCTCATCGGTGACAGTAGGGTAGCCAACTCTATTGACTCACTGGAGCATCGACGCAACGTGGGGTGTGTTTCACTGTTCTACCGATACTACAACGGAATGTGTTCTGGTGAAATAAGGGAGCTTGTGCCGGATAACCGTTTATTTCTGCGAGCTACCCGCTCTTCACATAGGGCACATCCTTTTGTGGTTGAGTTGTCAGTGAATCGCACCACGCATTACAGAGAGAATTCGTTCTTTGGCCGAACGGTTCGTATGTGGAACAAACTTCCAGCAGAGGTCTTTCCTGTCAGTTTTAACTTGGGGAGGTTCAAATCGAACGTCCACAAACACTACTCCCTCTATCCTCCTTCCCATAACCAACTTTCCTAGTTCTGGCACAATGCATCGCATATGTAGGGGTCATCCCCTGAGTGCTGGTCCAAGAAAAAAAAATAGTTACTTAAAGGACTAAAGGAAAAAACTCTCAAATATGTTAAAGCTGACAAAATTAAAATTGACGAATAAATGAATATATTTTGAGAAAAATTAAAATTCATCTCAGTTTTTCAGCAGACCTTCTAAATTGTAGTATTGAATTAAAATGAAGAGAATGTTGTAAGTCAAGAAGGACAGGGCCTAGGGCGGCAGCAATCTTGAATCTTACACCGATCTAACCATCCGAAAATATTTCATCATATTGTAAATTTTACATGCTTTCTTTACCGCTACGAGATATCAATTCCCTACATAAAACCAGGCAATAATTTTTTTTTTCTAAATAAGCTATTTTGTTTGCTGTCATAAAGCCAAAAAGAAAGACAAAATATCAATTAAGACACATGTTTATGTCGCTCGACTGTTTTGTAATTATTCACAAGAACATATCGTTAAAATTTCAAACTGATATCTTCCGCCGCACACTCGATATCCTTTCTTTACTTCTACACACTTCGAAGTCTTGTGTATTTTTTATGATCTGTTACATTTGCCCCGCCCAGTTTCACTCGTTAAAAAGAAAAAACTTCCACAAAAAATGTCACTTAATATTTACTATTTCTTTTATTTATTACTATTAATTTTTTTTTTATCCTTTTGTATCCTTATGGTTGCTGTCTACAACAATTTCCATATGGTTCCCATTGCTCTGCTTTAATTTTTGTGTAATTTCCTGTTCAAAGTCAAATCAATGCGGGGGAATGTGTTTCATTACCTTTGGAATTTCCATTTTCCTGGTTTAGGATTCTTACAAAATCAAATGCAGGCATATAAGAGTTTAGCTTAAGTCACACGAAAATGAGTATTTTTGAAATCAAATTAAATATTAATATTCTGGTTGCCGGAGATGATGTATTAGTTTTCGGTTGACTCCCCGATAATTTTCGAGTTGATGTTGTTTTTAATTAATTCTGTCAGTTTTTTGAAAAACAAGAGTTTTTAATTAAATTTATTGAAATTGATAGAGTTTTGACTTGGCATTCATAGCGCGTGTTAAGGTTAAATGGGAATATGTTTTTAATTAAAAAATGTTGTAGAGAATTTGTGTATTTTGTTAGAATGAAATCAAAGAGGGAACGATTTTTAAGGGCATTTTGAAAATATTTTTGATATTTGTATATCCTGGTCCCAGATCATGTTAAGACTTGGTGAGTTGAGCAAATTAGGTTATGATACTATTGCACGATCATCGTATTTTTTGGCTGCAGCGAGAGTGTTCAATTCTCTGGAATGTTGTCTTGGAAATGACCACTTGGGTGGATTGAAGATGAAACATTTTTAATATTCTAAATACACGTTAATGAGAATGTTTTGATGATCAACTCTTTCGAGATGGATCGCTAAAAGCCGCTCTTAATAATGGCCAAACAAATGCAGTAATGAAAAGGCTATGGGGCTCTACTATTGAAATAAATTGTCAGGGTTGGGGAATTTCGTACTAACCAAAAAGGTAATAACTTGAAAAAATGAATGTGAGAACTTCTCATATTCAATTTTCGTTAAAAATATTGGTTAAATAGTTGATATTCCTACTAACTAGCACCACTTGCAAAAAGTGGAAAAATTGAACAAAGAACGCTGATGAGATGGCGTAGCGGCCTCGAAATCAGTACTGATCCGTTCTGCTGGTTTAATGACTATGAAAAATATTCTTAATATTCCACTCTGAGAAATAAATTATTTAAAATAAAATTTATTAAAATTAAAATAAAAAATTATTTGCAGTTTCGCAGATTTGAACTTATAGCCTGTTGAAAAAATTAACATCCTGTAATACGATTTACATAAAGAAAGATCACTAATAAAATAGAAATTCATACATAATTTAAATTGTTTGTTTTTATATTAATTTATTTATTATTGGGTTATTTTATTATACCCTTCACAAAAAAGTGAAAGGGTATATATAGGTTTGTCATTCCGTGTGTAATTTCTTCGATATGCACATGGGACCCCATAAAGTATATATATATCTTAATCCTTATGAATAGCGATGACGACTGTACGTAAAAAGCTAGAGACTTCGTTCTTGAACCGTTGGATTAGAAATGAACTTAAATAGAGTGCTATTGAAATTCAGAAAGATCCGAAGTACGGTTCCAGAGCTGGGAAGCTTATACCTATTTCTCGACGCAAAATTTATACAAAAAATCCATTTTTTTTAATGTTTGTAAATTAAACCTATTTCGTGCTTTGGGGAGTCTCAATGGTCTATTAAAAACTAAAAAATATATAAAAATTTTTTTCCAGGGATGGGAAATTAAAAATTTTTTTCGGCCTATTGTGTATTTTGTAGTACATGTAGTAACTAAAATTGTTAAAAAATTCAAGTTTTTCTTTAACAAAACCACTTTATACGTCATGAAGATTTGCATTGGCCAAAAAAAAAAATTTTTTTTATTCAAATTTTGCTTCCAGGGGTGGGAAATTGAATTTTTTTTTATACATGAAAGTAATCAAACAGGCAACTGATGTTGGTTTTTTTTGTTTTTTTGCTAACTAAAACTATCTTATAATTTAGGAAGAACAAAATTGGTATCAAAAATAAAAAATAAAATTTCGAATCCAGGGATGGACAAGTGCAATATTTTATGGTACATGAAAGTTACCAAAATGGTAAAAAATTTGCAATTTTTCGTAAATAAAAGTACCATATACCTCAAGAAGCGTTAAGCATTAATAAAAAAAAAATTAAAATTTCGTTTCCATGGTTGGAAAAATTAGATTTTTTTGGTACATGCAATATTTTGTAGTACATATAATAACCAAAATGGTTGCAAAATTCGAGTTTTTCTTAAACAAAACTGCTTTATACCTCATGAAGATTTGCATTGATAAAGCAAATTTTAAAAAATTTAAATTTCGCTTCCAGGGTTGGGAAATTGAAATTTTTGTATAGATAAAAGTAACCAAAAAGGAAATTGACGTTGTTTTTTTACTAATTAAAGCTATTTTTTAGTTCAGGAAAAACAAAATTGGTATCAAAAATTAAAAACAAATCAAAATTTAGATTCCAGAGTACATAAAAATTACCTAAATGGTTAGAAATATTAAGTTTTTCTTAAATAAAACTATTTCATGCTTCATTAAGAGTTGCATTGGTAAAAAAAATTAAATTTCGTTTCCAGGGTTGGGAAATTAAAATATTTATTCTGCATAAAAGTAACCAAAAAGGCAATTGACGTTGTTCCTTTTTGCTAATTAAAGCTGTTTTATAATTCAGGAAGAACAAAATTGGTATTAAAATCTTAAAAAATCTTGTCCACGGTTGGACAAATGAAATATTTTATGGTACATGAATGGTGAGTGTTTAAAAATTTTAATTTTTTTGTCTAGGTGTCTATGGGACACCTCACTAAGAATTGCATTGGTAAAAAAATAAAAAGCTTCCAGAGTTAGGAAATCGAAATATTTTTCGTACATAATAGTACATACATAAATTCCAAATGTTGTGCTTTTAGTGAATTAAACCTATTAGATATTTCAGAAAAAATTTAACTAGTATCAAGAAATTATAAACTCGGTTCCAGGGTTGGAAAATCGAAATTTTTGGTACATAAAAGTAACCATATAAGTTCCCAATTTTGGTTTTTTTCAGTGACTTAAACCTATTTTATACTTCAGGAAGAATTAAATTGGTATTAAAAATTTTAAAAGCTAAAAACTCGGTTCCAGGGTTGGAAAATCGAAATATTTTTGGTACATAAAAGTACATACATAAATTCCAAATTTTGTGTTTTTAGTGAATTAAACCTATTTTATATATCAGAAAAAATTAAATTAGTATTAAAAAATTAAAAATTCGGTTCCAGAGTTGGAAAATCGACATTTTCTGATTCCTAAAAGCAGCAATTTTATTTGTTATTTTTGATTTTTATGATGAATTATACCTGCTTTATATACAAGGAAGAAATAAATTAGTATTAAAAACCAAAAATATCTAAAAGACGATTCTACGGTTGGACAATTAGAAACTTTTGGGGTACATGAAACGGATTTTTTGTTTTGTTTGTAAATTAAATATATATAATATTTTTGAAAGACGTTCATAGGTATTAGAGTAAGAATAGCCAAACATTTAGCTTCCTAACCAAAAAATTTAAACGTTGTCTTAAATATAAAAGTAACTGATAACATCATATTGTTTTTTTTATTATTTTTTAATTAAAGCTACTTTCTGTTTTAGCAAGAAAGAAAGAAGAATTACATCTGTGAAGGGTATTTAAGATTCGGCACAGCTGAATATAGCCCTTTTGCTTGTTGAACCAAATTTCTTTCCTAACCTCAAATTTGCTCACGCTTTATGAAAAAATGGGTGCTCGGTGGTAAGAGAATTGTCAACAATGAGGAGAGGCCATCCTGCGGTTTATGAGTATTTTCAGGAGCAGGATGATTCCTATTGTAAAAACGCTATTGAAGACATTCACTGGGGGTGGGAAAAGTGTAAATGAGCTAAAAGAAGATTATTTTGGGTAGTCAAAAAAGAATTCCTAAATTTATTGTGTTTTCTTTGTCATACCGGGAAATTTTGAAAACGTACTCTGGCTTTGCTTCCTTTCTGTTTGTACTTAAAACTGAATTTTTAAAAAGCAGTTAAAGTAAACTTATTTACAAAATTAGAACAAAAAAAAGCTTAATTTGCTTCATATAATTTTTCAAGACTAGCGATTAGTTATTGACACTTCGTCATGATAATTTTCATTTATTTTAGAAAAAAAATCTTCTCCGTTTTGTGAAATTATAGATAAAACTAGAAGAAATAAATAAAGTTAATAAGCCAAATAACTCTGTGTAGCATCACATGAAGTAAAAGGGGGGAAAAACTGAAATAAGTCCGTGACTTATTGACCACAGATTTTTTGGAAGCAAAAATCTTTTATGTTGTCTTTTCCAATGTGCACATTCTCTTCTGTTGCTTGCACGTTCCAGGAAATCGTAATTATGATAACCATCGATCAAGCACTTGCTTTGCGGCATATTACACCCTCTGCAATATGAGTTGCAGCCAAAGGAACTAAACAATTAGTTAAAGCCACGTAACTCCTTTTTCTTCGATATCATAGCAATTTATTCCACTGCATTCATTATTAGTATCTTATATTGATGCCAGACTACAATCCTTAACAAATCAAACATCTTTCACCGCATTAATTACACGTTATCAAATGTGTGGCATGCGTGTTAATACTTGCAACCTGCTGCTTGGCCATACAAACGACTACAGCAATTATACAAAAAAATATAATAAAAGAAAAAGAAGTGAATTAAAAAACTCTTCCAGCATCATCTAGCCTTTTTAAGTCCGTTCGTGTATCTGTTATTTCAACGAAAGGATAATCAGACACTTGAAAGTAAAAAAAAAGGAATGGAAAATATTTTTGCAGTATGCGTTTCCAAATTTAATTACAGGTTGCGGCAAGTGATTAGTGAACATTTCCAAAGTTGATACATTTAACCGAACTAAAAGCCATTATATCCTTTTTCTACAACTGCATGAAAATAAATTGTGGGCGTTTTCTAAGGCTTAAGCAAGGTCACTAAGCAAGATGTGAGTTAAGTGGTTTTCTTGGTAAAACAAAGAAATTCAAACATTTAAAATAAAAAATAAACAAAATTCTAAAACTCGGTTTATTTTTGGCATGACTCGTTTTTGTGAAATAATCTTTTATATTTCAAAGTGTTACAAATAATTCAAGCGGCTCTTCTATTAAAGAGAAAATCAATTTACTAGAATTCCACATTGTAGAGTCTTTAAAACTATTGACTACTTGCCAGTTCATATTAAATAAAAATTATGTACACAAAATTAACTAACAAAAGTATCGACTAGCGATATGGACGTTTACTTTTATTTGTATAAAACTTTTTCAATAAAATTCTTTCAAATCTTATCACACATTTAAAAACCAGGGACAACAACAATTACATTATAATTATTATTTCCTGAGTTTTATTTTTCCTTTAGAAAATAAAAGTTAATTTCCGAGACTTGAAATTCAATAGTTCTGCTTATGATTTTTTAGTCAAGTTCTATAATTTTTGTATACAAAATTGCTATTTGCCAAAAAGTTTTAAAAAGGTCAAAATAATCCCAATTGCTAAAGGTGGTAAGGATCCTAAATTAACAACTAGTTATGGGCCAATCAGTTTGTTAAGTTCGTTAGATAAAATTCTAGAAAGAATTGTATTAAATAGAATTAGGAGCTTCACAGACGAAAACAATCTTCTCCATAGTTGTCAATATGGATTTAGGCCCCAACATTCCACTACTCATCAGTTAAAACGATGAGTAGTGGTAAACAAGAATAGGAAGTATTCTACCGTAGAAGTTTTTCATGACATAGAAAAAGCATTTGATTCAATTTGGCATAAAGGACTGATATTCAAACTCCACAAAATGAAATTTACAACCTATTTGTTGAAAATAATCGAAAGCTTCTTAACAGGCAGGTCATTTGTAGTTGATGTTGCCGGAGATCTATCAGCAGAAAAAGTACCATAGCGGGAGTACCGCAAGGCTCTGTGCTATCTCCACTTCTTTACATTTCGGACTACAAAGTGCGAAGTGGAAACAATGTGGCATTTTATGATGATGACAGCGCATTTATTTCTTCTGGAAAAGTATCAATTGTCAAGCGTAAGCAAATTATCCTTATTAATTCCAGTGAATATTTTACTAAGTGGAAAATTACAACTACGAGTAATGACGAAAAAGCTCAGGCGATACTTGTTCCGTTTAATAAGTCTCCGAAACTATTTATTAACAGGAAGGAGATACTGTTTTCAAATTCTATTAAATACCTAGGCGTAACCCTCGATAAAAAACTAACGTACAAAGAACATGTAGATAATATTTGCAATAGAGCCATTCGTTGTGGTCGTGCTTTGTACCCCCTTTTTAACAGAAAATCAAAATTAAATATTAACAAGTAAAAGTGCTATATTCGGCTGTGCCGAATCTTAAATACCCTTCACAGATGTAATTCTTCTTTCTTTCTTTTTTGCCAAAACAGAAAGTAGATTTAATTAAAAAATCAAAATGATGTTATCGGTTACTTTTATATTTAAGAAAACATTTAAATTTTTCGGCTAGGAAGCTAAATGTTTGACTTTTCTTATATCTAATACCTATGAACGTCTTTCGAAAATATTATATATATTTAATTTACAAACAAAACAAAAAATCCGTTTCATGTACCCCAAAAAGTTCTAATTGTCCAACCGTAGAATCGTCTTTGGTTTTCAATGTTGTTGGTTTTTAATACCAGTTTACTTCTTTCTGATATATAAAGGAGGTATAATTCATCATAAAAATCAAAAATAACAAATAAAATGGCTGCTTTTATGAATCAGAAAATGGCGATTTCCCAACCCTGGAACCGAATTTTTAATTTTTTAATACTAATTTAATTTTTTCTGATATACATATATAATAGCTTTAATTCACTAAAAACACAAAATTTGGAATTTATGTATGTACTTTTATATACCAAAAATATTTCAATTTTCTAACCCCGGAACCGAATTTATAATTTTTTACTAATTCAATTCTTAGTGAGGTGTAACATAGTTTTACTTGACAAAAAAATTAAAATTTTTAAGCTTTTTGGTCACTTTCATGTACCATAAAGTATATCATTTGTCCAACCCTGGAGTCGAAGTTTTGATTTTTTAAGATTTTAATACCAATTTTGTTCTTCCTGAATTATAAAACAGCTTTAATTAGCAAAAAGAAACAACGTCAATTGCCTTTTTGGTTACTTTTATGCAGAATAAATATATTAATTTCCCAACCCTGGAAACGAAATTTAAGTTTTTTTTACCAATGCAACTCTTAATGAGGCATACAATAGTTTTATTTAAGAAAAACTTAATATTTATAACCATATAGGTTATAAATAAAGTTTTAATTAGTAAAAAACAACGTCAATTGTCTTTTTGGTTACTTTTATGTTTAAAAAAAAATTTCAATTCTCCCACCCCTGGAAGCGAAATTTAAATTTTTTAAAATTTTCTTTATCAATGCAAATCTTCATGAGGTATAAAGTAGTTTTGTTTAAGAAAAACTCGAATTTTGCAACCATTTTGGTTATTACATGAACTACAAAATATTGCACGTACCAAAAAAAAATTAATTTTTCCAACCCTGGAAACGAAATTTTAATTTTTTTTGTTTGTTTTTTTTATCAGTGCAATGCTTCTTGAGGTATAAAGTAGTTTTATTTACGAAAAATTGCAAATTTTTTACCATTTTGTTAACTTTCATGTACCATAAAATATTGCACTTGTCCATCCCTGGATTCGAAATTTAATTTTTTATTTTTGAATTTTTGATACCAATTTTGTTCTTTCTAAATTATAAGACAGTTTTAGTTGGCAAAAAACAAAAAAAAACATACATCAATTGCCTGGTTGATTACTTGCATGTATAAAAAAATTCAATTACCCATGCATTTCTTCATGATGCATAAAGAGGTTTTGTTAAAGAAAATCTTAACATTTTAACAATTTTAGTTACTACATGTACTACAAAATACGGACTGGGCCGAAAATAAAATTTTTAATTTCCCATCCCTGCAAATTTTTTTTATTATTTTAGTTTTTAATAGACCATTGAGGCTCCCCAAAGCACGAAATAGATTTCAATTACAAACATTAAAAAAAATAATTGATTTTTGGTATAAATTTTGCGTCGAGAAATAGGTGTAAGCTTCCCAGCTCTGGAACCATAGTTCGGATCTATCTGAATTTTAAAACCACTCTATTTAAGTTCATTTCCAATCCAACGGTCCAAGAATGAAGTCTCTATCTCTTTTGGGGGCTTGGCAAGACCTGTTTGATTACTTTCACTTTTAAAAACAATGCAATTTCCCAACCCTGGAAGCAAAATTTGAATTTAAAATTTTTGATATTTTTTTTGGCTAATGCAAATCTTCATGACGTATAAAGTGGTTTTATTGAAGAAAAATTTAAAATTTTTAACAATTTTAGTTACTACATGCACTACAAAATACGGAATAGGCCGAAAAAAAATTTTTTAATTTCCCATCCCTGGAAAAAAATTTTTATTTTTTTAGTTTTTAATAGACCATTGAGGCTCCCCAAAGCACGAAATAGATTTCAGTTACAAACATTAAAAAAAATAATTGATTTTTGGTATAAATTTTGCGTCGAGAAATAGGTGTAAGCTTCCCAGCTCTGGAACCACACTTTGGATCTTTCTGAATTTCAATAGCAGCCTGTTTAAGTTCATTTCCAATCCAACGGTCCAAGAACGAAGTCTCTAGCTCTTCTGGGGGCTTGGGAAAACCGATTTCACGTACAGACGGACGGACAGACGGACAGACGGACATCGCTCATTCGTCATCGCTATTCATAAGGATCCAGAATATATATACTTTATGGGGTCCCATGTGCATATCGAAGAAATTACACACGGAATGACAAACCTATATATACCCTTTCACTTTTTTGTGAAGGGTATAAAAACAAATGTCTTCTATACAATTTATGTATTAAACATATTCTAACTTATGCCTGTGTTATTTGGAAGGGCTGCGCAAACTTTCACAATAAAAAACTTCAAATAATTCAAAATAAGAATTTAAAAATCATACATAATCTACCAAGAAGTTTTCACACTAGAGCTACATAGATTATCTGGTTAAAGAAGAATTGAAACTGTAATAAATGATTTGACCTTGTCATTCTATGAAAGATGTAGTCGGTCTACCTTTTCCCATTTGAGAAGTTTGCACGACATTAACTAAGTGAATCTATACCCAGATATAGATTCTATTGGTTAATGTACATATATAAACTTCTCTAAACCTACTGCGATTATAGATATAGGTTTTTTACTATCTTTTTCCTATAATAAATTATTCTACAAAATGTTAACTTAGTATAAAATGTACAAATACTCGTATTTTGTTGTAAATCTAATATGATAGTAACTCAAAAATGTAATAGTAATAAGAAACTCACTGATAGTAAATAATAATACAATACAAAATAAAAATTTTTGAAATTTATAATTTCTCAGAGAATAAAAGTTACTTTTTATACCCTTCACAAAAAAGTGAAAGGGTATATATAGGTTTGTCATTTCGTGTGTAATTTCTTCGATATCAATATAGGACCCCATAAATATAAATATTCTGGATCCTTATAAATAGCGATGACGATTGAGCGGTTTTCCCAAGCCCCCAGAAAAGCTAGAGACTTCGTTCTTGGGCCGTTGGATTGGAAATGAACTTAAATAAAGTGGTATTGAAATTCACAAAGATCCGATGTACGGTTCAAGAGCTGGGAAGCTTACACCTATTTCTCGATGCAAAATTTATACCAAACAACAATTATTTTTTTAATGTTTGTAAATTAAACCTACTTCGTGCTTTGGGAAGCCTCAATGGTCTATTAAAAACTAAAAAAAAATTAAATTTTTTCCAGGGATGGGAAATAAACATTTTTTTTCGGCCCATTCCGTATTTTGTAGTACATGTAGTAACTAAAATTGTTAAAAATTTCAAGTTTTTCTTTAACAAAACCTCTTTATACGTCATGACCGAAAAAAAATTTTATAAATTAAAATTTTGCTTCCAGGGATGGGAAATTGCATATTTTTTATACGTGAAAGTAATCAAACAGGCAACTGATGTTTTTTTTGCGTCCTAAAACTGTTTTATAATTTAGGAAGAACAAAATTGGTATCAAAAATTCAAAAAAAAAATCAAAAGTTCAAATGCAGGGTTGGACAAGTGCAAAATTTTGTAGTACATGAAAGTGGCCAAAATGGTTAAAAAATTTAAATTTTTCTTAAATAAAATTACTTTATACCTCAAGAAGACTTGCACTGATAAAAAATAAAAAAATAAAATTTCGCTTCCAGGGTTGGGGAAATGAAAGTTTTTTTTGGTACATGCAATATTTTGTAGTACATGTTACAACCAAAGTTGTTGTAAATTTTGAGTTTTTCTTAAATAAAATCACTTTAAACTTTATGAAGATTTGTATTGACAAAAAAATTAAAAATTTAAATTTCGCTTCCAATGGTGGAAAATTGAAAATTTTTATACATAAAAGTAACCAAAAAGTCAACTAACGTCGGTTTTTTACTAATTAAAACTATTTTTTAATTCATGAAAAACAAAATTAGTATCAAATATTAAAACAAACCAAAATTTCGATTCCAGGGTTGGATAACTGCAATATTTTGTAGTACATGAAAGTGACCAAAATGGTTACAAATTTTAAGTTTTTCTTAAATAATCCTCATTATTAAGAGTTGCATGTACGTCACTATTAAAATATTTTATGGTACATGAAAGTGACCAAAAAGTTTAAAAATTCACTAAGAATTGCATTGGTAAAAATATAAAAATTCGCTTCCAGAGTTGGAAAATCGAAATATTTCTGGTACATAAAAGTACCCACATAAATTACAAATTTTGTTTTTTAGTGAATTAATTTATTTTATACTTCAGGAATAATTAATTTAGTATGAAAAATTCGGTTCCAGGGTTGGAAAATCGAAATTTTTTAGTACATAAAAGTAGCCATATAAGTTCCTTATTTTGGTTGTGTGTGAATGAAATCTTTTTTATACTTCGGGAAGAGTTAAATTGGTATTAAAAATAAAATAATTAAATATTCAATTTCAGAGTTTTAATATCGACATTTTCTGATTCATAAAAGTAACCATATAATTTGTTACTTTTGACTCTTATGATGAATTATACTTACTTTATATATCAGGAAGAAATAAATTGGTATTAAACCATTTTAGCTTCTAACCAAAAAATTTAAACGTTCTTATATATAAAAGTAACTGGTAACATCATTTTGTTTTTTTAATTATATTTTAATTAAAGCTACTTTCTGTTTTAGCAAGAAAGAAAGAAGAATTACATCTGTGAAGGGTATTTAAGAATTCGGCACAGCCGAATATAGCACTTTTACTTGTTTTTTTTCTACTAAACCTATTTACAACAAGAATTAAATTTTCATTAAAAATCAAACAAAATAAAAAACGATTGCAGGGTTGGACAACTGAAATTTTTTTGTACATAAAAGTAACCAGCTTAAACATGCTTTTCTTTTTATTTACAATATACATAAATTATAAATATTTGATATTTTTAAAAGAAATTCATTGGTATGGGAAATCAGAAAAGCCAAAAAGTCAGGTCCATAGTTGGAAATTTTAAACTTTTTGGGAATATTTGAGTAACTGAATAAAACAATTTTTTTCCTTGATAATCAAAAATATTTTATGTTTTAGAAATAAATAAATATTGCACTGTGTCGTCTGTACAGTTTCCTTTCAGTCATATTCAGTTTTTTACCACACGTGCTTTATATTCAATACGGAACATTTTCCCCCTGCCAGCGAAACTACAAAGAAAAATTGCTACTCCAACAGCAGATGACAGGAAGTCAACGACAAATTAAACTAAAAATCCTAGTTTAAAATACTATTAATATACTTTTTTTCTTTTTATGTTGTAATTGTCGTTTTATGTATGTTTTGGAAATTGTAATGAATTTTTAAAAAACAAACACTTTAATGACACACAGACCCTTCATTGTTGGTAAGCAAGACGGCATATAAGAACTTAAACACACACTTTCGGTTGCAAGTATTTGGGGATCCACTCACGACCAACGAACTTAAAAAAAGGATGTTTGTAATTCCCGCTCACCGCCAGCTAATGTGTCAAATTTAGTAGACTATAAATTAAAAAAAAAGGATTTCTTTACATGGTTGGAAGACATGCAACTGCATCTGTTCAGGATTTTGTTGGGTTGTTGTATTTTACGAGAGAACAAGTCAAGAGGTCAAGTTTTGTTAAAGTATACATTTTTTTTATTTAAAATTTTTATTTTTTTAAGTGAGCATGAAATAAAAATTTGTTAAAAAAAGTATTTTAATGGTGTTACTATTAACAGTTTTAAAAGGATATTTGTTTATTCAACACCGGAAGGAGAATACTTAAGGGATTTAAAGAGTGTCATAAGGAAAATAGACTGGCAAATAGTTTTTAAACTTATTTTTATTAATAAAAAAATATTTAACAATAAAACAAGTAAAAACGTTATATTCGACCTGGTCGAATCTTAAATACCCTCCAAATATTTAGTAAGTGAATTTAAAATGTTTAACTTGGTGGGACAGAGTTCCTTTATATAATATCGTACGTCAACGCCCACTGAAGGGGGCGGGGTTCAAAAATAGACAAAAAAAGACATTTCACCTTTGTCATAAAACTCTAAAAATAAATGCTTGGGATGATTATAAAAAAAATTAAAAATATTTTTTTATAGGTTCATTTAGAGGGCAAAAAGGGGGTGGAGAGGGGAGGAAGGGGGAGAGGGGAGGAAGGGGGAGAGGGTTGGGCAGAAACAAGCAGTCATAAAACTTCAAAAATAAATGCATGGGATAATTGTATACAAAATTACAAAAAAATTTTTTGGTAGGGTCATTTAGTGGGCAAAGGGGGAGGAGGGGGTAGGGCAGAAATCGGGAGTCATTAAACTCTAAAAATAAATGCTTGGGATAATTATATACAAAATTAAAAAAAATTTTTTTGGTAGGGTCATTTAGTGGGCAAAGGGGGAGGAGGGGTTAGGGCAGAGTAGTACCGGGTTACGTCTCAGCTTCGTCATTAAGGCTTAAAAATTTTATTTTTAAAGAATGTAGGCTTAAGTAAAACAATTTGTTAAATTTTTATGCTATTTTTGCATATAATAATGCCCACTAAAGTGGGCGGGGTCCAAAAATAATTTTATTTTATTTTATGGGTCCACGTTTAAGGCGTTGGACCGTATTTGACATAAAAATATATCATTTGCTTAACAAAATAACCAAAAAACTTGAAAAATTATGTTGTTTTTTCTGGGTTGGTTTAGTTCTTCTTAGGGGAACTTTTTTCCCTCTTGCCTGATTTAGCCCATCTTCGAACTTAACCTGCTCTAAGCTTCAAAATATATTTATACCAAATTTTAAGGGTCTAGCTTTTTTCGTTTGGACTGAATCGTGATTTCCACAGACGGACGGACGGACGGACGTACGGACATGCTCAGTTCGTCTTAGATTTCATCACTGATCAAGAATATATATACTTTATGGGGTCTGAGATGGATATTTCGATGCGTTACAAACGGAATGACAAAGTGAATATACCCTCCAAATTCTTTTTTGTAGGGTATAAAAATGTACAGATTTTATGCGGATCCAAAAAATTTTCTTGTGTTACTGTTTCTACCGTAACGACAGTACCCTTTTCTCATATATATTTTTAGGCTGTTATATTGAATCCTAAAATATTATTTCTTTACTCATTAAAGAAGTGAGTCACTGATACCTTAAAACTATCAGATGCTCAGATTCTTATTTAACGATAATAACAGAGGTAATTCCCAATTTCATATTCACAGTGTAATGAGTGCTAAAATTAAAGACTACACTGAAAACAGCAGATAAATACTAAGGCCAACAGGCAATAATGATGGCAACGAATGTAGGAAAGACATTGAATCGAATGGGCAAGAGATATTTTGCGTTTGGAAGTAAAACAATATGTGTGTTCCATCTCAAAGGCATAGCAGTACAACAAAAAATATATATGGGATGCAAGGTTTTAGACTTGTACCGAACTCTTTCATTAGCTTGTTTTTTGACAAGAACCTTTAATCAAACCAATGTAATTTAAATGGGTTTGATCATAGGTTCTTGTCAAAAACGAGCTAAAGAAAGAGTTCGGTACAAGTCTATAAGATTTAACAAAGAAGTTAATTGATAACAACGAGGAAAAAGAGCAGAAAATGGAGCTTTGCGCTATCGCTGAGTTAATATTGAACCTATTTTATTTAATGCATTTATTTCAAGTCTGGAACTACTTTTTTTATCCTTCAGATTTTCAATATTAAGAAGATCAGAGAACATCTCAACTTCGTTATAAAAGCTTACAAATTTAATTTTTAAGGAATGTAGGCTTAAGGAATA
Source organism: Linnaemya tessellans (assembly GCA_951800035.1). NCBI lineage: Eukaryota > Metazoa > Arthropoda > Insecta > Diptera > Tachinidae > Linnaemya > Linnaemya tessellans. The sequence goes on along the minus strand of OX637534.1, from coordinate 25,733,221 downwards.
TAAATTAAGTAAAGGGTTTTTCAACAAGAAGTTCGTTTTCTAAAACAAAAAATTTAGATGAAGATGATTAAAATTTTTATTGTGTTACGAAGAAAATAGTTCGACAATTATGAATGAAAAATGGTATCTGGCAAATGTCCACCACTACCACGCTGACAAATGCGACAATTTTGTTTTTTGACATAACCTGACAAGTGAAAATGTGCTTCATTTGAAAAAATTATTTTTTCAGAAAAATCAGCGGGTTGTTCCTGAGTGAATTGAACGAATCTACAGCGATGTGAATGCTTCAATTTCTGCAATAGTTTTTTTTATCTTGGACCAGCATTCAGGGAATGACCCCCTATATATGCAATGCATTGCGCCGGAACTGAAAACCAGGGGATACTATTGAGGAGACATATTAGGAAAGATGAGAAGATAGACAGTTTTTTTTTTTTTTTTTTTTTTTTTTTTGTAGCTATTTCAACCTTTTTACTTCGCCGGCTAATTTTTGCTACAGGGCCGACGAAGGTGGGTGCTGTTACTCTGCTTTTACTACATGATAGTGTCAGTCGCTGCCAATTATGTTCAGTGACCAGTGACTATGCCTTCATTATTAAAACAGGCTGGCAACACCTAACACAACCACGCACTAATGCTGATCAGAAGAATTCAACACAATATTTCATGACTCAGCGGGGGCTCGAACTCAGGACCCTCCGCTTCTTAGTTTCGTGTTCTACTACTTCAGCCAACATCACCCACATTTGAACTTTTTAAGGCTTTAAAGCCAAATCCTTACGCAAAATTTGCCATGCTATTTTCGAGAACGTCGAGAAATTGACAATTTTACCAAATGTAACTTTAACAAAACCACTATTTTCATAATGGATTTTGACGTATTCGTGAGATTCATTGGCATACGTCAATAAACTAAATGTCAAAACTATCATGTTCTTGGCGTTGTCACAATTGAAAACCAAGGTTCTAGTTGAAAACCCCTTTATTTATAATATTTTTTCATGTAACATATTACTTCAACGACCACCAAAGGAGGGGGGGTCCAAAAACTAATTTTTGTGATTTTCTGGCTTTAAGTTCAACTCTTTAAACCTTCTTTGGGATAAAAATACATCATTTCCAAAAAGAAACATTAAAAATTATGATGTTTTTTAGAGATTGGTTTTGTACTTCTTAGGGGAACTTTTCTACCGCTGGTCCGTTTAAGCCCATGTACGGACTTGACCTGTGCGATCCTTCAACACTTATCTGCACCAAATTTAAAGGACCTGGCTCTTTTCGTTTGGACTGTGCCGTGATTTCCACAGACGGACGAACTTGGCTAGACCGTCATAGATTTCATCACTGATCAAGAATATATATTCTTTGTGGGATCTTTGGGGGATATTTCGCTGCGTTACACACAAAATGAAGGACAAAATGAATATATCTTCCAATTCATGTTTGTATAGTACAAAAATGTTTGGTTACAAAAAAAACATTAGTTTGATGTGGTTACTGTAATACGCAAAAACAGGGTTTAAATTTCTGCAGCTGTTTTTTTTTTACTTTTCTGATTTCTAAAGTGCCCTGGAGACGATCAAAAAAACACGTCAACGTTCTAAGTGTGTGCGTGCAGTCGTGCTTTTCCGGGTACACCTATAGGTTGTCGGCTCTGATTGATGAAAATCAAAAACTTTTGATATTTTATTTTGACGAATAATTATTTTGATAGTCTCCAATTGTGATTGGCGATAGAAAATGTCAGTTGTTTTGGTAACGAAGTAGAAAGGTGGCGTTTTCGTGTGTAAAAGTGTTTCTTTTTTTATACCAACTTTTCATCCATAGTTTTTTTTCTTCTTTTTCATGTTTTCTTTTTTAACAAAATTGCACAAGAGGCAATTAACAATAATTCAACAATAATTCTTTTCATTAAGAATTAACAATAATTCTTTTTCATGTTTTCTTTTTTAACAAAATTGCACAAGAGGCAATTAACAATAATTCATCATACGATGGCGACATTTTTAGAAACGAACGCGGCGAAGTCAAATTTTATTTGTACGTCTCCCTTTAAACGACAAAAATACGACACTCACACATATGCACTGATTCACTTGTTTTTTTAATCGTCTCCAGGACACTTAATACCAATGAATTTCTTTCAAGAGCATCAAATGTGTTCAACTTACAAAGAAAGCGAATAAATTTGTTTTAGTTGGTACGTTTTATGTACCAATTAAAAATTTTATTATCCAGCCCTGAAACCTTGTTCTTGTTTTCGTTTGATTTTTAATACCAATTGATTCTTCCAGAAGTATAAAATAGGTCTATTGAACAGAAAGACATAAAAATTAGTTTGTATACCAAAAAATAAATTTACATTTTGCAGCTCTGGAAACGTATTTTGGAATTTGCTGATTTTTTGAAGAGCAATCTATTTACTACTATTTTGAATGCATCAATAAAAGACCGAATTTTCTAGCCTTTCTAAGGACTTCAAAAAACCGATTTCGCATATTGACAGACAGACGAACATCGTTTAGTCGACTTGACTATTCAAAAGGACCCAGAATATATTAAGTTTATGGGGTCGTTTATTAATATACTCTCCTTTTACCATTTTTGGTGAAACGCTATAAAAGTGGAAAACAACATGGCGCCTTGGAACATAAACATGTGTTTTATAAAGTTGCCATATTTTACTAAAGTAATTAGATTCAAACTACTCCCGCCATCTACACGTCAGGTTCCCTAGTTATCGATGCACCCTTGCTACATGCAGCCACTAAATTGCACCCTTTACAATGAAGCAGCTACTAAAAATAAATTTTATTATATAATATATATATATATATATATATATATATATATATACATATTTTTTAAGCCACAAATTTTACGAAGTAGCAACAGTTTTATTTCGAAAGAAAATCTCAATATATTTAAGTAACACAATATATCAGAAAAGGGTCATTATTCTTGGACCCAAGAAAACCTTCATAAGCAATACGATACCATTTATTTCAGATAAAACTTTTAAATTCTAAGTCTATTTGAAAACCTTAAATCCCAGTATACAAAAAATCTTTTTCTAAATGCAGCAAGAATTACAACTCTGGCAGCAAACACACACAACATGTTTATAAAATTGTTCAAGTGGGAACTCAATTTCTTTTCCCGTAACAGCAAAAATTCTTTTATAATTTAGTTAAAATTTCACAGAAAATTAGAAGAAAAAAATAAATAAAAATAAACTAAAATCAATTGTCAACATGGTTTGTTTGATGAAATTTTTCGCTCAAAAACATTTATCACTTGCCATAATTTATTAACAAATAGTTTGTCCCTTTAATCTCAGTAAAATCGAAAGGATAATAATGAAAAAAAAAGAAAACATAAAACTAACAGTACCTTGTCTGGAGACTAGATTCATTAGAAAAACATACCAGCAGACGAACACACGCAATGCAAGACAATCAAGTAAATCTCAACAAAAAAAAGCAACAGATAAACAATAATAATTTTACGATCAGTATCGATCATTGTCCAATTGATATTGAGCCAAATAGTTACACAAGAAGAAGGACAATTACAACTAAAAAAAAGAACACACCAAATGAAAGGGTGACAAAGGCTGCAGAATACGTGACAGTGATGTGTGGGAAAGACAAACATGGCTATAACAAGACAAATGTGCCACAAAAGAAGTAAGGCAACTGCTGAAAAAAAATGTCATAAATTATGCAACAACAATCGTAGTGTTAATAACAGAAAGTTGCAATGTCCTGCTGTTTTAACCAAAAAAAAAACAAAAAAAGGATTTCTTTTTACACTAAAGAAAAAGTTAAATAAAATCGATCAAAATGTAATGAAGAACCAAACGGCCAATAACAAAAAGATTTCATTGTTTCATGATTGATTAACGATTGTGATGCTGAAGGAATTGTTATGAAAAGAAACTCAAATCTTACGTTACATTCCCACTCGAATTACTTTAAATAATTTCCCTGTTTCCATTACACCTGCGTAATTCATTTTGAAATTTATTTTTTTTCTTCAATACTATCACAACTAAAATGTTTATGAAAAATGCTGCCAAATTTTAAAACAAAAAATTTCTTGAGTTTTTTTTTTAGAAAATATGTAAATTTTTTTTTCCTAAAAATTGTAGTTAAGCGAAGTTTTAAGACAAAAATTAATTTTCGTAGGAAATGTCGCATTATTTTTTTTATAAAGTTACTACTTCCAAATGTCAGTTTATATACTTCTAATGCTATGTTTTTTAGAAAAATGCAAAATATTTACCATTTTTTCCCAGAAAAGAAAACAACTTTGCACCCATATTATTCGGAGGTCCGTTTCAATCGTTCAATAGCTCGATTAATTAGTCGATGTTACCACTGAATTAACTAATAATTGCATAATTTTAGATCAATCGGTTAATTTTGGATTAATCGATTCATTTTCGATTAATCGATTAATTTTGGATTAATCGGTTAACCGATTAATAAAAGTTTTCGACAAAAGAATTAACTTCAAGAAATGAATATTTATAAATTGTTCTTTAATTTGAGACTTTTTATGTATATACGAAGCCTGTGCAAATATATAAAACGAATTTAAATTTCTCCTCCACAAAATTTGCAAACTTTTTTTTCAACTTTTTTCCAAAAAGTTGTAGTTAAGCGAATTTTAAGAAAAAAATTATTTTTCGTAAGAAATTAATTTGTTTATAAATTTACCATTTTCAAATGTCAGTTTATATACTTATAATGCCATTTTTCATTAAAAAGCGCAAAAATGTAAAATTTTTTTATAGAAATAAAAACAACATTAAACATATATAAATTGGGGTTTGTTTCGATCGTTTAATAGCTCGATTCATTAATTGAAGTTATCATTTAATTGGCTAATAATTGGTTAATTTTAGATTAATCGATTAATTTTAAAGTAATCGATTAATTTTTATTAATCGGTTAACCGATTAATAAAAGTTTTCAATAACTGAATTAATTTCATAAAATTAGTATTTATGAATTATTCTTTAGTTTGATACACATAAAATATTATGTATGTATGTATATATGAAGATCCGTTCAAAAAGAGGTGAATTTCAATTTCTTTGCCACAAAATATGTAAAATTTTTTTAAACTTTTTTCCCAAAACTTGTAGTTAAGCGAAGTTTTAAGATAAAAATTCATTTTCGTAGGAAACGTCACAATAATTTTTTTCATAAATGCACTATTTTTCTTTGAAATATGCAAAAAATTTAGCATTTTTTCTTAGAAAAGAAAACAACATTAAACTCATATTAATCGGCTTGTTTCAATCGGTTATAAACTCGATTAATTAATCGAGATTCTCATTTAATTGGCTAATAATTGGTTAATTTTAGATTAATCGGTTAATTTTGGATTAATCGATTAATTTTCAATTAGTCGGTTAATTTCTGATTAACCAGTTAAAAAATTTTAAGTGAATTAACTTTATGAAATCAAAATTTATAAATTATTCATTATTTTAAGATTTTTTATATATATATATATATATATATATATATACATATACGACGTCCGTTCAAAAAATTTGAATTTTTCCTAAAAAATACATACGTATTTATTTATTCATCAATTTCTATTACGTTTCCTTCAAGGTCGTCTCCGAAGCAAGTCTGGATTGACGTCGGCCTGAATCAACAATTCTTGAGCGATCTTCAACATTCTATCAAGTGATTTTGAGCACTTAATCCCATTTTTTACATATTTCGATTTTTTACAAAATTGATGTAAATACTTTGATCCATTTTTTTCGACAGCAGACAGAATTTTAAAAATCACTTTATTTTTTTAACCAGATCTCGTATTTGTGTAAGGATTTAAATGGCGAAAACAAAACGAAATACTCTTGATATTATTTTCAGTGCTGTTGGATGAATTTAGTAGTTAACGAGTAGAATAGGAAGCCGAACCTTCTGGGTTCGATCCCGCACTTTCATGAGTATAGGATACAATTTATCTTATCTGTAGTAGTGCTGGGTTGGGGTTAATTTTTGGCGGTCTGTTCCAATGGCAAAGCCATAGCACTACCGCTAACCAGCACCGACAGCGATAATTACTATCATAGAGCGCATTATAGCGTCCTTTTTCCATGTTACTGTAGCACAAATATGCCCGCGAAGTAAGAAGACCAATTGGCTGCAGCTAATTATAATATTGCTCCCTCTGTCCTCTTAACACTATATATAGTTCCGGCACAATTTTTGAGTAGGGGGCATTCCCTAGCTGCGGGAAACAGATATTGCAAAACTTGTTTAAGAAAATTATAATAGTCGCTCACGTAAGAAAGACTTTTCAAAGAAGCACCTTCAAGTTAAAAGAAAGGATTTAGAACCATCATTTTATATTGTTAATTTTATACCCAACAGAGATATCTTCAAGTATGGAAAAATTGTCTGTTTTCAAGAAGCAGAACAAATTCAAACTTCTTCAGCTTAACTTTCCTGTACCTTAAACTTATGAAATCAACACTAATTTTAAAGTTATTTCATTTTTAAAGCGCAGAAATATCCAACAAAGCATCAAATATCAAGCCTATCAAAAAGGGTATCCTAGCAACTTTTTTTTCCTCGCACTCACTAGAGTAAATAAATGTCCCATTTATTGCAAGATTTTTTCCCCAAAAAAAAAAGAAAACAAAATTCTTTTAAAAAAACGCTTAAGGATAATTGAAAATGAAATGTAATAATACTATTGTGAACAAAGAGTAGAGAGTGGAGTGTTGTGACGGTGACCAAGTGTTTAGTGTTATAGTGGGCATTAAAGTGTTTGAGGCTCCTGTGAAATATATATTTTTTATGTAGAGGATTCTGTACTTCTTTACAGTATTTATTGCCGCAAATGCTCATTCTTTCTGTTGATAAAAGGGATTTTAAGCAGCTTTCTTATTGGCAACACTGTTTTTGGCAGCTCAGCTGTTTTCGTGTAACATGTTATTGTTAATCATGTTCAGTTTGGTCCGTAATTTCATCAATAATTTATTTACAAACGAACAAGACTTAAATAGATGTTGATTTTATTCAGTTCCGTGGTATTTTGATTATTTCTGTCTGAGTTGAATATTAGGAATTTTAAATTTCAAATATAGAAAAACTTTTTGTTTTTTTATGCCGTCGATTTGTTAAGTACTAGGAAAAATTTGAGGTTAGAAAGTAAATTGGCTGTCACATGATGAAATGTCAAGAATTGAACTGTCATCCTTTGGCATTTATTTAGTAAAAGGTTGGGAAATTTGTAACTGTGGAACTGTAGAATTCGAGTTATTTAAAGGACAAATTCCAGGTTCACGATGCTGTTGCTGATAATATGCCCGTTGTGGCCGCAGTGATGCAAAGACAGCTGCTGTACAGCAACATGTTGAAAATGAGCCTGGAAGATCAACTCAAAATTTAAAATTTCGAATGCGAGAAATTGTGTGCACTAATTTTTCATGCAATTGATGGTCACCGTATTGTACGCTGCTAGCTGGCTTTGGCTTAAGTCTGTTCGTGTGTGTGCCTGTGTGTGTGTATGTTTAAGGGACATTCGGCTATTTGTTGACTGTAAATTTAAGCAGAATGATTACAACGAGTGCAACATTTCGATAAGTTTTCATTCATTGTAATTTCTAAAGTATGGACAACAACAGAAGCTGGGGCAAGAACAAAAAGCATTTCATTTTGCAGTTGTTAAATAACTAAATTTGTTGTTAGTAGAACCCATCATAAAAAAACGTCAAATTGGCAGTGCTATAAATTATTGCAAACAACTCGCGTTAATTATTAATTATTTTAAGAAATCCTTAGAAAAACTCCTATAGGTCATTATTTACTGATGCTAAACTTTACTGCCTGAGCCACGATGTCACTTGACATCGTTCCGTCAAATATTGACATTTAAATCATATATATCACAAATTATAAAGTTAGAATTATTTTCAAACTGCATATGACTCCTCAATGCTCTCTTTTAGAAGTCTGCTTTGAAATTTTATATAAATTCATGTAGTGGGTTTTGCACAATAACAAAAGCACGCATAAAAGTATTGTCATCCGCCCACATACGCACACATATATTGATATGTATGTGCCAGTTACGAGGGTAGTTTGATAATTCATTTTAATCGTTATCTGTTATGATATTTTTGTGGTAGAAAATATTAATTTAAAAGAAGGAAAGGCCATACAATTTCTATTTAACAATATTTTTCTCAGAAAATAACGAATTTATTAGGTAAGAAATAAAAACATAAGATTTGTTAGCGACATCCCCGGAATTCCCAAAAAAAACTTTCAAATCCCCAAAATCGGGAATTTTTTCAGTATTTTTTCGGTGTTTTGCATATTTTTTATAAAGTGTTTTCAAAAATAGTTAAAAACACTTTAGGCCCTAAATTGAATTTTAAAATATTTTAATTGCGTTTTTGCATTTTGACCAAACTTGATACATATTTGCCATAAAAATATGTTATTTTGAAATAAAAAAAATTTTTTAACACACATTTTCGTGATACGCTTTATGATACTACCTTTAAAGAAAATATATATAAAAAAGGATTCAGAATTTTTGGAAAAAAATTTTTATTACTACGAATTAATTAACGCAAAAAATTTTCAGTGCAGAAAACGGGGAAAATTATTTTTTTTTAATTTCTCTATTTTCTCTGCGCATAGGAGTAACTTTAAAATTATGATTTTGATTTCTTTAAATTATTTATGTGGAAAACAACTATACAGTTAAATTAAAATTTAAGCTCTAATTTTATAAATCACTTTGCGCCAATGATATTTATATGTACACAAAAACAAAGTTTCAAATATTTTTACTCTTTTTGCTTCTATCTTTCATAAAAAATTTTAAACATTTTGGAATTCAAAGTAACACATGCATTTCTTTCTATTGGTCTGTTCTAAAATTTTTTAAAGAATTTGTTTTTGTTTTCCTATAAATTTTATTAATCGCCCCTATTATGAATGGCGACGTCGACGTCACATCAAGTCGACAGTAAAAAATTATCACTTGTTTGCACATTGTCGATAACAATTACTCACTCTTGACAATTTCTTAGCATTCTTTAGGGCACATAATATTGATAGAACATGTCCAATAGTCAGTTTCTGTCGAAAAAGAGTGGACAAGCGGCAATTTTTTGCTGTCGTCTTGATACGGCGTCGATGTCGTCATTCATAATGGGAGCGAATGCAAGGAGATTTACAAAATTAGGGACAGTATAATTTTTGAGTGCATTATGATTTTTTTATTTTCTCTTTTTTATATTTAAAATATTTTTTAATCCATTAAAGACAATATTTCTTAATTAGAAAGAATTATGACACACTTTTTATTAGATTTTTAAAGGAAATCTATCTACAAAAAAAAAATCAATGAGTGTTCAAACTCACGGGCGATGTGATGTGTTAACACCTTTTTGTTTATTTATTTTATATTAAACCCACAAAAAACAAAGAGAATGCAAAGCAACAGACAAATGTACATACATACATTGTTATGTTTGTACATAAGCTACATACGTTGCTGTCTTGCTATCTCATTTTTATATATGTACGTATAACCACGTCACTATTCTCTTTGCTATGCATAAGACAAAACCGAAGATCAACATAAAACACTTTCTTAATAGTACTCCAAATTAATACTCCGAATTAAAACACTTAAATCTCCGCTCGCCGATATCGGATCGCCTTAATTTTTGGCCTAAACTCTTCGTCGAAACCCGCACTAGCGTTAATCCAAAAATTAATAAAATTGGCTATGAATTTCCGGAGAAAATCGCGTGGGAAAATTATATGAAAATCGCCCAATAATCACTTTCAATACCGACTGCCAAGCAACAACAACAAACAAACAAAGTCTTACACTTACACTTGCGTATGTATTGAAACTGATAGTTTACTGCCCTAGAGGCGCGCGTATAGATGTTAACACATCAAAAAAAATATTTTTTGTTATCAGATCAAAAATTACGGCATGACATAGAATTGTGTTTGAGAATTGAGTCTTCCCGAAGTGGGTATCGCGACCGCACCCATATTTAAAAAATATAAAAACAGATATTCAAACTTAAACTAATTAAATACTTCTGCATGGAGTTTCAACGCAAACTGACTCTCCGTTAAGAAACTTCTCAACTATGGCCACTTTTTATACCCTACACCAAAAAGTAAATATTTAGGTTTGTCATTGCACATGTAATTTCCACAATATTAATATAAGATCACATAAAGTTTATATAATCTGGCTCCTTATAAATGAAAGGGATGTCCGTTAGTCCTTCTGTCTGTAAGTGAAATCAGTTTTCTGACGAACCCCTGAAAAGCAAGAGACCTCGGTTTTGGATCGCGGTATTGGAAACAGTCCTAAATATAGTGCTATTGCAAATCAGTCAAATATGGTTCCAGACCTGGAAAATTTAAAATACCTAAAACTAATTTTTGGTTTTTTCTGTTAATTAAAGTAATTTTATACTTTAGAAAGAATTAAATTTGGGACTAAAAATCACACAAAATTAAAAACACGATTCCAGAGTTGGACAATTGGAAGTGTTTTTTGGTACATAAAAGCAACCAATTGAAATAAATTGTTTCTTTTTCTTTATTTATTAAATATATTTACCCCGGTACTCATAAAATTTAAAATTAGTTTGAAATGTGTTTTAATCAAATTTTTTCATACAAAATTTTCTTAAAACAGATTTCAAATACGTTTTATTTTTTATGAATATGGGGGTTAATGTTTTTGAAATAAATTGACTGGTAATAGAAATCGGAAAAGAAAAAAGTTGTCTCCAGAGCTGGAAATTTTTTTTAATTTTTTTTTATTTATTTTTTTTATATTAGAGTAACTAAAGAAAACTAAATTTTTTGTTGGTAATCAAATATATTTTATATTTAACTAATAACTTCCTATTAAATATCAGAAAGATCAAAAAGTTGGTTCCAGAGGCCAAATTACCGCATTCGGAATATTGGTCGAAATTTCAATACAATTTAAATGAAAATTTCGATCAATATCGACTATTCTAAACGTAATTCGGTGAAGTGTATATACGATTCGGTGCAGCCAAATATATATCACTTTTACTTTTTTCCAAAATCCCGCACTGTACACTGATATTAAGGCTTCCAGTATGATTTTCACAGGATCTGACTTCCTGAAGGTCGAAGAAATGATTCTGACCTCTAAACATATATTTTCTTTATGGCTCTGAGTCAGTCAATATCAAGTCTAGTTGGAACCAGATCACTGATCATTTACTCTTTTTCGAGAGTTTTACATCTCACTCACACCAGTTAATTTCAACACCTCAGATAACTGTGTACATTTACCGTGCTTCTGAGGAATTTTTGTGGTTTCAGCTTCTTATCTGAAGGCATAAGTCGTGTACAGTGTGTTACAGGAACGGATAAAAACACGGGTTAGCAACACCGACGGCCTATGGTCTCAGTTACCCTGTCGTTATCTGAGCATCGATACTTTGCACAGTATTTTGATAACAAATAAATAAAAACTGAAATAACTATATGCAGTTTAAAGAAGACCATGTTGAGAAATTAAATGCATTTTTTAAAATATATTCTATTCATAAATTCATAAAACTAGCAAACTGACCTCGTAACAAGTTTGATTAAATATAACATACAAGTATATTGTAAAACCGTCCTCCTCCTCCTCCCTTATCAGTGAAAAATATCCATGCCCTGCTCCTGCTGTTTTCCTATCATCAACATCATTTTTATCATCTCGTCAGAACATCATAAAAATTGTTAAAATTCTTTTATTTGTCAATTACCTTAAATTTACACATACGAGTATCGTTGTTCAAAAATGAAGAGAGAAAAAAAATTATGATAACGAATAAAGGAAGAAGGTACGGAAGTATCTTACGAGTACATGTTTAGATCAACGCACTTGTCTTTTTTTTAACTCAAAATGAAAAACGAAAAATGTGTTGTTGATTAAAAAACTTGTTAACGGTAGTTTAACTTGTTAACAATATTATAGCCAACAACAAAAAACAGAACTACAGGACAAGCATCTTTTTTTTTCATTTTTCCACAAAAAGATTTTAAATAAATTAATTGTTGCAACCTTTGAAACGTGTGTCCAAGGCGAATTCATACCAGGTGGCCTTAGTTCAGAAATTGGTGATCAGCTGTTACCAAAGCAAAATTATTGAACTGTCAAAGTGTTCTTCTGGTTTTTCGTTTTTGTGTGCGGCCATTGTTTTTTCCAAAGCATTTCATTTGACAGTTCAATAATTTTTACACAGAGTTGCATAAGTGAGTTCACCTTGTATGAATTCGCCCTGCGTGTGTCCATAAAGGAGTACATGTACTTCTGTGTAACCCTCCAATTAACAGTTTCCGTAGGAGAAATAATCTTCTAGTTCTGTGGTGTCGGAAGGGATGCTACGTTGTTCTTAAAAGCATGAATGCCTGAAAATTCCCGTTTTTCTGCGATATTAAAAAAACATTGATTAGAAAAACGATGCAAACATGTCTTCATCCTGAAAGGCTTCTGAAATTTTTGCTGAACTGTCTGAGAGATATTTTTAGAGTTTCCGTAAAATTTTGTAAAAAAATTCTAAAGCAATTTTTGACATGCTGCAATAATTTTGAACTCTTTCTGATAAAGGGTGCACAAATTTGAGGTTAGGAAGTAAATTGGCTTAAAAAAACACTTTTTTGTGAAAAAGTTAGGTTTTACTGTACTCAATGTGAAGTACAAATATGGGAATTTGTAATGGAATATGATGTCGGGCAAATGTCCACACCGAAAATAGACTGTATCTTAATTTTCACAAAATTTTGAACCACATTTTGCAACAAGACTTCAGTTATGCTGTCAATGCTTGTTCCTCGATCCCGACTCTTTTGAAGGGTGAACAATTATTCACTGACCCGGTTGAGAAAGCTAACCTTTTAGCTGAAATATTCGCAAGTAATTCGCACTTGCCGGAAAGCAATCAACCACTGCCGGTTCTTGAAAATGTATCCACAACTATGCCAAAGATGCGTTTTCGGGTCCGGGCGGTTAAAAGGGTCTTATCGGATCTCAATGTAAACAAGTCTTCTGGGCCGAATGGAATTCCATCACTGATCTTAAGGCAGTGCTTTTCGACGTTAGCTCGTCCTCTGGCAACCCTTTTCAGCACTATTTACCATACAGGCGAATTTCCCTCGTGCTGGAAGGTTGCGAATGTAACGCCAATCCCTAAAAAGGGAGAGGCCAACAACCCCCAATCGCTGTTTGTTCTGCGCTTTCCAAGGTGATGGAAAGCATGGTGAATTTCCACCTAGTGAAATATCTAGAGTCTAATAGCTTACTTAACGACCGCCAATATGGCTTCCGTAGGGGCCGCTCTGCGGGGGACCTATTGGCTTTCCTTTCGGAAAAGTGGTGCCAATCTATCCACCACTCGCATTCGACAGAGTGTGGCACGGAGCACTTTTGTCGAAACTTATGGCTTTTGGTGTAGCTGATGTCTTCTCTCGATTTATATCGAGCTTTCTCAGAAATCGTGCTATAAGAGTTGTTATAGACGGGATTTCATCAGACGAGTATAAGATCAACTCTGGGATACCGCAAGGCTCTGTTCTTTCTCCTACACTATTTCTTATATTTCTAAATGACCTTCTATGTCATACTTTAACCCCTATCCACTCTTTTGCAGATGATAGCAGCCTTTGCCATTCATATGCTTTCAATAATAGACCGAAATCGTCAGAGATCGGGGCGATGAGGCACAATATGAATGTTGCGCTAAACGGTGACCTCAATAGGATTGTCGAATGGGGTCACAGAAACAGGGTAAATTTCAATGCCCGTAAGACTCAATGCTGCTTGCTAACACACCGAAGCAAGCCCGATCACGCTGCTTCATCTGTAAACATGGGTGGTATAGATATTGAGGAATCAGAAGCTCTTGATGTTCTGGGCATGAAAATCCAGTGTGACGTTCGCTGGACAGAACACATTTTTTATGTTTCAAAAGAAGCATTGAAGTGCCTCGGCTTTCTAAGGCGGTGTAAGACATACTTCACCCCATCTGATCTCTTTACTATTTATACCACTTACATCCGACCGAAGATGGAATACAACTCTCATGTATGGGCCGGAGCTTCAAAGTCTATTTTGAAGTTACTCGACCGTGTACAGGAGAGAGCGAAGAAACTCATAGGGGACGGTAGGGTAGCCAACTCTATTGACTCACTTGAGCATCGACGCATTGTGGGGTGTGTTTCACTGTTTTATCGTTACTATAACGGGCTTTGTTCCACCGAAGTCAGTGATCTCTTTCCCGAAACGCGCACTTTTCTACGCTCATCACGCTCTACAGTGCGATCACACCCATATGTGGTGGATTTATCAGTGAACCGCACTACGCATTTTAGGGAAAATTCATTCTTTGCCCGTACTGCCCGTATGTGGAATAAACTCCCTGCGGAGGTCTTTCCTGCCGTATATAGCATGAAGAAACTCAAATCGAATGTCCGTAGACACTACTCCCTACTACTTCCCACAACCAATTTTCCTAGTTCCAGCACAATGTACGCATAAGTAGGGGTCAACCCCTGATTTCCGGTCCTAATAAAAGAAAAGAAAAAGAAAAAAAATGCAGCGCCGCATTTTATCTTTCTGAGCGTCAGCTGTTTGTGGTTTGTTCACGTAAATGCGGTCTTTTAAAAGGCCCTAGAAAAAAAATTAAGCGGCTTTAAGTCACAAGAACGAGGCAGCCTATTTACATCATCTAATCGAGAAATTACGCGACCGGGATATTTCTCATGCAATATCTGAATTGTTTGACCGGATGTGTGGCTTGTGCCGCCGTCTTGCTGAAACCAAACGTCGCTGACGTCAACATTAGCCACTTGTGGCCACAAAGAATCGGTTATCATGGTTTGGTAGCGCAAAGAATTCACGGCGACATCGTTTCCAGCGTTTCATTTTCAAAAAAATACGGTGTAATGATGCCACCTGACCACAAACCGCACCATATGGTCACTGGACATAAATCTTTCTGATTTTCTGACTCCAAGTTCAACGCTTTCGACCTTCTTTGGCATAAGAATATATTATTTGGCTAAAAAAAATACAAAAAAACTTTAAAACTTATGTTGTTTTTTAGAGGTTGGTTTAGTTCTTCTAGGGGAACTTTTCACCTCTGATCCGATTGAGCCCATTTAGGTTAGGTTAGGTTGAAAAAGAGGGGCATAAGCATCCCAATCTGTCCTGGATTACACTTAAGCCTCATAGGCCTGTTGTGCGCTCTATAATACGGAGTTCCCATTCTACTGTAGGGAGCCTCCACCGATACCATGGAAACCTCTGAGTTCGATTACGTCAAGAACCTAGTTTCTTCAATGTACTTCCTTAAGTCTTTCCAAATAGAGCCCCTAAGAAATTCCATCTCCTGTATGAACTCCTGATTAAATGTTTGTCTTCTGACTTGGCTAAAAGCTGGACAGTAGCACAAGTAGTGCTCCAGTGTCTCGTCCTCTTCCTGGCAGGCCCTGCATGTTATATCGCCAACGATACCCATTCATGCCAGGTGAGTCCTTAACTCTGTATGTCCTGCTGTTAAATAAACCAACCTCCTTAGTGCCGGCCTACTCAATGTTAGGACCTCTTTTGTCCTCCTACCATCTGGGTTCCCCATAGAATTCTAGTCACCCTAACTACGGTAGAGTGCTGCCAATCTCTTGTATGCAATTCTATAGCCGATCGCTTTAGTCCGTCCTTAAAAACCTGAAATGGCTTCGGACTATCCAGTGTGATGTTCGCCATTCATGCTCCCATCTTTGCTAGCCTATCTGCCTCAACATTTCCAGGTATCCCCTGATGTCCTGGAATCCATATTATCTCTATGCCCCCACAGTGCGTGTATGAGTTAATCTCATCCTTGCACTGTAGTACACACCGAGATTGAACCACATGATTCTTCAGGGCCTCGATGACCTTCCTACTATCCGTGAATATACGAATCGGTAGTCTGTTATCGATTTCCTTCAACCATTTTATCCCTTCCGTAATAGCCACGATCTCACTCTAAAATACCGTGCTATGATCCGGCAGGCGGAAGTATTTGCTAAAGTTACGACCCATGTCACCAATCCTCGACCCGTCCGCGTATAGGTTAGTTATGGGGTTCATTGTACCTGCATCCTCCCACTCCATACCTTCCGATATTATGGTGTTGCAGTGTGATTGTACATATCTAATAGGGATTCTATAGCACGTGACCGTGCGAGCGTTGTTCCCGGGTAAGACGTGTACTATACTCTGGTGTTTGGTTGTGTATTCCCTTGTCAGCCACTCACCCATTACCATCAATCTCGTAGCAGCGAGAGCTGCTTCGTATTTTACCTGTATATCAATAGGCAGTATTGATAGAATATTTTCCATCGCCTTAGTTGATGTGGTTCTCATTGCGCCACAGATGCCGATACAGTACTGTCTTTGTATCCTTTGAAGATGTTTGATATTCACCTTCTTCTCCAAGGACGTCAACCATACTAACGAGGCGTACCTCACAATTCGTCTTATCACACTCGTATAGAGCCAGTGCGCCATCTTTGGGCTCATTCCCCATTTGGACCCGATTGCCCTTCTGCATGAAGGATGAAAGACATCGGTGATCGGCTTAGATTTCATCACGTATCAAGAATATATATATATATATATATATATATATATATATATATATATATATATATATTATGGTGTCCTAGAAAGATATTTTGCTACGTTACACATGGAATGATACACGACCCCCCCCCCTTTTTTTGGAGGGTATAAAAATAAAATATGCGCCATTTCTATTCGTACTTAAATGTCATTATTTCGAATTCGTAAGTCACCAATACTTAATGCCCCAGGGTTGAATTTGTTAGCAGACACGTAGTGTTGCACAGACACATTTCTAAATGATTCGCAGCAAATTGAGGCGCTCGAAATAATTTGCTCATATAAAAAATATATGAGAAATCAGGTATCGAATTTGTAAATTTTGGACAAATTAAATGATTTTAAAGAAATCACATACATGGAGACGTACAATAAATCTTGGTGAAGAAGTTGCGAATCAAACTGGAGAGTATGAAATATTTCTATATCATATTATGTATATTATAGATTGATGTCAGTTTTCGTTGTATTGATGGCATTTGTGATTACTTTGATGTCGGATGTGTAAAGTCTAGGCGTCTTCAATTCTTTCTATGAGCCAAAAAAGGAATTTACGCAACACTCACGAGACCAAAGAATTTGGTAATGATTTATTTAAAAGAACAACAATAAACGACATCCTAGAGCGTAAAGCAAAAAAAAAACAAAACAAAAATTCTTACTCCGTTCTAATGAAAGTAAGAGTTACATTTGCCACTAAATACTTTCCTGTAAAACAGCAATTATAACACTTTGTAAAATGATTGCACAGTGGGATTAATCGTGAAATATATATGCTAATATTATATCGTTACTTACAACGTTAAAAGTCTCTTGTAATATTTTTTTACACATATTTTCATAATTTTAGAAGAATAAAATGCAAAATACTTGGGAATTCGATGCAATTTTAATTATTTTATTTATAATTATATTTGCCATTATGATTTTCTTCTGTAGTGATTATATTGATGAAATGTCAAAAAACAATTTATAAAAAAAGTGGATTTAGAATTATTTGTAAAATATAACGTTTTGCATTTTAGGTAGCGATATGCAACCATAACATCAGCAGAAAAATATTAATACAGACTGGCCAAATTTGAGGTTAGGAAGTAAATTGGCGGTTGAATAATGAAATGTCAAAAATTCAACTGTCATTCATTGACATTTATTTAGTAAAAAGTTGAGAAATTTTAGCCCTGGAACGCTACACTCTTAAACAAAGAATTTTAATTATGAAAATTTACTATCAAAATGGTGAAAATTTCACTGTATCACTTCGTAAAATTCGACCAGCTTTTCCTCGTAATAAGGCTCCTTCTGAGAGCGCCGAGGCTCAGGTTACTGACTATGGACCAAAACAATGCGTTCGTAGTGTCCATAGTGATGCAAGCAAAACCGCTACACAGCAAAGTGTGAGCCGAGGACATCAGCTCGAAAGCACTTTGAGCAACATTTTGCAGCAAGATCTTCATCTTCACTCTTACAAAATTCAACTCGTTCAAGAATAAAAGCCGGCTGACCATTCTTTGCGACGAACGTTTGTGAACTGGCTGTTTGAAAAACTGGGCAAAAAACCGCAATAGTCCTCGAGAATAATATCTAAAGTGAGTGATCAAACGGCATCATTGGCCCGTATCTTATCGAAAATTAGCAAGGAAACGCCGCTACGGTGAATCCTCTGCACTACCAAACCATAATGATCGATTTTTCATCGCCACAGTTGGCTAATGTTGACATCAGTGATTTTGGTTTCAGCAAAATGGCTCCACAAGCAGCACAGCCGGCCAAACAATTCAGTTATAGCATGAGAAATTTCCCGGTCGCGTAATTTCTCCATTTGGCGATGTCAATTGGCCGCCTTGTTCTTGTGATTTAACGCCGTTGGATTATTTACTCTGGAGCCATTTAAAAGGCAGGGTTTACGTAACCAAATCGTAAACTATTGAATCTCTGAAACTTGAAATTCGGCGCTGCATTGACGAGATAAGCGAATCTTCGTTACAAAATGTGCTTCAAAATTTTGTGAGAAGAGCGGACGAAGAGGTGGACATATTCCCGACATCATATTCCATTTTTAATTCCCATATTTCTATTTTATTTTGGTATCAATAAAGCTGAAATTGTCAAAAAAAAAAAGTGTATTATTAAGTCAATTTACTTCCTAACCTCAGATTTGCCCATCCTTCACAATATTTTTCTGGCATAAAATATTTGCCGGCCTTCGGCTTCACTGTGCTGCAATTCAAAGTTTTTTTTCAAAATTACTTATCTAATCCTTAACAAACGAAGGGATTATCAAAAAGGAATAACGAAAGTAAAATGAAGTTTATAGTTTTCATATGGAGATAAATTAGTTCAAGTATTTCGCCGAACAAGTGGCTGAATTCTTCAATACGAGTAGTTCCACAAGGATGTGTTTGAAGATCCAACGGACATATGGTTAAAAATAAAAGGATAACTAGCCTTTTGAAGTGTTTAAACATTTTTGATTAAACACTGCTGCTGGCATTTCATTCGTTATGCTCATAAGCGATGACGTATGGGCTGGTTGGTGCTGGCCTTAATGAGTGACTGGTTTATTTCGAGTGTGAGTGTGGGATGCAAGAACAACACACAAAATCATATATCGAATACAAAAATCTTTAATTGATTAAGTAAAAGTGTAAAAGGCATCAACCCGGAAGGCAGAAGAGTTGCAAGAGAATAAGAAAAGAAAGGATATTTACAATCCTTGTAATAAGTGAGAAAGGATGAGATGTGGTTCGTCATGCCTGCATGATGTAATAATGAATTTACAATGCCACATAAATTTTATGTTAAATTTATTTGAAATAAAAAAAACCTTTTTTTTTGTGAAACGAACTCACGCGTTCGTAAAATCAGCAGGATGCAAACAGCTGTAGCACTTAAATACGCCCGTAGTTCGTAGAAAACAAGATTGTAAATGATTTTTGCAAAAAGTTTAAAACAGTAAAATAAATAAATTACGAAGCAATAAATATATTTTTTATTTAATTTTTTTTTATATGGGACCGGCACTCCGGAGATGGTCCTGGAACTAGCAAAATTGAGTGTGAAGAAGGCAGTAAAAGTATTAGAGTTTATGAACTTTCCATTTGAATTTTTTCCAGGTAGAATATTTACAGGAAAGACCCGTGCTGGGAGTTGCACTTACGGGCTGTTCTAACAAAAATCGAGTTCTCTTTATAATAAGTAAAAGTGGGAGCTATTGGCTGAAGTAGTAGAACACGAGACTATGAAGCGGAGCGTCCTGAGTTCAACCCCGCGCTGAGTCATGCAATATTGTGTTGAATTCTTCTGATCAGCATTCCGAGTAGGGTGGTGTTAGTTGTTGCCAGCCTGTTTCAATGATGAAGGCATAGAACTGGTCACTGATCATAATTGGCAACGACTGACACGATCATGTACTAAAAGCAGAGAAACAGCAGCACCCTCCTTCGTCGGTCCTGTAGCAAAAATTAGCAGACGAAGTAAAAAGGTTGAAAAAGCTACAAGAAATTCTTGTCATCTTTCATCTGTCCTGTCAATACTATCCCCTCCTTTCCAGTTCCGGCGCAAAGCACTGCATATGTAACGGTCATCCCCTTAGCGCTGGTCCAAGATAAAAATATAATAATAATAAGTAAAATGAAAAAAATTTATAATCCCTTTGCAAATAATCCATATAATTCTGCAAAAAAAATTTAAATGAACCAAACATCTACAAATGTTTTTTAGCAAAAATAAATATAATAATGAATTTTGAAATTATTTAATTGTTTATATTTCGACCTTTCTAGATTTTTAATTATTATAATTTTTTTTTATAATAATAAATTTTAATTTCTTTTATAAAAGAGTGACCTGAAGCTTGATAAAATATAGATAATTAAGAATCTAAAGAGATCAAAGAATCAGCTATCAAATAATTTAAAAAGGAAAAAATAGATAATCAATTTTTATTTTGTAAATTTGAGAAAGAATCAGCACTTATAAACTTAAAAATTTAGGGTTAAACGACAAATTCCCAAAAATTAAGGGGTGTTTTTTATGAAGTTTTTTTTTTATACGAATCACTCTGTTGTCGGACAGCTGTTTTGACAGTTTAAAGTGACGTCTCTACTCAGTATTGTTTGGCAAATCATCATGAGCATGTTAACTCCAGAACAACGCTTCCAAATTGTGGAAATTTATTTTCAAAAACAGTGTTCAATTAAAAATGTTTATAGAGCACTTCGTGAATTTTATGGTGCACATAATCGTCCATCTGAGACCACCATAAAGGACGTAATTACCAAATTTCGGTCTACATTCACTCTTTTAGATGCCAAGCCACCGAAAAGAGTGCGTACAGAAGAAAATATTGCTGTCGTTGAGGCCAGTGTCGAAGAAAACGGCAATTTATCAATTCGTCGTCGTGCGCAAGAAGTTGAACTTTGTCCATCGAAAGGATTTGGGTTTGGTGCCATACAAAATTCAATTCGTGCAAGAATTAAAGCCACACGATCATCATATGCGCCGTGAATTCAGTAATTGGTCGCTTAATCAATTATACGAAGATCCGCATTTTTACCACAAAATTCTCTTCAGTGATGAGGCGCATTTTTGGTTGAATGGATATGTCAACAAGCAAAATTGCCGTATTTGGAGCAAAGATAATCCCCAAGATTATCGCCGTCCAAGAATTACCAATGCATCCCGATAAATGTACTGTTTGGTGCGGTCTATGGGCTGGTGGAATCATCGGTCCTTATTTCTTTAAAAATGAGGAAGGACGACGCGTTACCGTGAATGGAAATCGATACAGAATCATGATCAATGAATTTTTTGTGCCAAAACTTCAAGATATGGATGTAGACGAAATGTGGTTTCAACAGGATGGTGCCACTTGTCATACTGCGGGCGAAACAATGGACTTATTGAAAGAACATTTCAACGACAACATTATTTCGAGAAATGGACCGGTGAATTGGCCTCCGCGTTCGTGTGATTTGACGCCACTCGATTATTTTTTGTGGGGATACCTGAAATCATTGGTTTACGTGGATAAACCAGCAACGATTGACGCTTCGGAAAGCAGTATTCAACGTGTCATTGCTGAAATACGCCCTCAAATGCTTGAAAAGGTGGTCGAAAATTGGACCTCCAGAATGACCTTTGTGCAAAATAGTCGTGGTGGCCATATGCCCGAAATTATATTTAAATGTTAAATGACAAGAAATTATCCACCAAATAAAAAAATTTTTTTGGCCATTTCATAATTTGGCATGTGTTTTATTTAAATTTCAAATCAGCAAGCTCTTATAAAAACACCCTTTATAATATAAAAAAAAATTTTTTTGAAAATCAGTCCATAAATGCAGGACTTTTTTTGGAAATTGCAATGCAAAAAAGTAAGGAAAACGGTTGACTCTAAAGGCCATCCCTGCAACTTCCCGCGAATTTTAACCGCAAACCTGTCGCAGCATGATTTGTTGTGCTGTCCTCTGCTTTTTTTTATGACACCTCTTTTAATAAAATTTTCAAACTGTTATAACTTTTGAATGAATCAACCGATTCCCACGTGATTCCCACTTAAAGCGTGTTTTTTTAGAGTTGGTGCTGTTGGATGAAGTCGTAGAACACGAGACTATGAAGCAGAGGGTCCCGAGTTCGAGCCCGCGCTGAGTCATGAAATATTATGTTGAATTCTTCTGAACAGCATTAGTGCGTGGTTGTGTTAGTTGTTGCCAGCCTGTTTCAATGATGAAGGCATAGTCACTGGTCACTGAACATAACACTATCATGCACTAAAATCAGAGTAACAGCACCGTCCTTCGTCGGCCCTGTAGCCAAAAATTAGCCGGCGAAGTAAAAAGGTTGAAATAGCTACAAAAAATGTTCTAACTTCTCCTCTTTCTTCATCTGTCCCCTTAATACTATCCCCTCCTTTCCAGTTCCGGCGCAATGCACTGCATATGTAGGGGTCATCCCCTGAGTGCTGGTCCAAGATAAAAATAAATAAAAAATTGTTGAAAATTGTAATCAAAATAAGTGTCCTATTCGTCAAACTCATCGTGCACTTCTTCCATTTGATGGCGCACATAATCGTCCTTCAGAGCGGCTAATTCGAGGAACAATAGATCGTTTCCGGACCACATTTACTCCTACTGATAATGTGCATCCCGTGAGACGCCGAACATTCACACTGAAGAAGCTGTAGCCGCTGTACAGGAAAGCATTGAAGATGATCCTAATCAATCAATTCATTGCCGTTCTCAGCAACTGAGATGCTGCCCTACCACTTTATGGAAGATTTTTTTTTAGTTGTTGAAAATTGGTGTTCCAGATTGAGCCTTTTACGCGTCAGCCGTAGCGGCCACATGACAGAAATCATATTTAAGCATTAATTTCATAAAATTTTCTTTCCAATAAAGCCCGTTTCATTGATATTTAAAAAAAATATATTTCCTATTTTTTATTATGATTTAAATTTGTGTCACTCTATAAAAAACACCCTATAGTTTCTCGAATCCCAAAAAAGAATCGCTATCAGACCAGATATATAATTTCAGAATTTTTTAAAAAAATCTAAATAAATTTTATTTTATTCTCCAGGACGACTAAAATTGGTATTAAAAATCAAACAAAATTTGGAAGACTATTCCAGGGCTGGACAGTTGACACTTTTTGTTACATACATTTTTTTTATATCTTAAACACAATTTAATGTTTTTGAGAGAAATTCATTGGCGTTAGAAATCAAAAAAGCAAAAATGTAGCTCCAGAGCTGGCAAATTGTAACTAAAACAAGTAGGAACGTTATATCCCACCGAGTCGAATGCTAAATACCCTGCAAATATTTATTAATAAAATTTTAAATTTAAAACTCCAACTCCATTTTGACAGGATAGCTCCGAGAAGGGCTGTGGATGGATGGGGGACATCGCACTTTTGCCGTCAAATTTTAAAAAGTAAATTTTTGGGTTAATTAAGTTTAGAAAAAACAGATTTTTATAGGGTCATTTAGGGGACAAAAGTAAGTGGAGGATTAGGGCAGGGGGAAGATGAGAGAAGATCTGTACTTCGTCATAAAATCTTTAGGCTTAAGAATTACAATTTGTTGAATATTTACTCCATTTTTCAATGCAATATGTTACTACACTGCCCACTAAAGGGGCGGGGTTAAAAAATTTGTTTTCCTGATTTTCTGCCTGCAAGATCAACGCATAAAATGACATAAAAATATATCATTTGCTTAACAAAATTACAAAAAAACAAGTAAAAGTGATATATTCGGCTGTGCTGAATCTTAAACACCCTTCACAGATGTAATTCTTCTTTCTTTCTTTCTTGCCAAAACAGAAAGTAGGTTTAATTAAAAAATATCAAAATGATTTTATCGGTTACTTTTATATTTAAGAAAACGTTTACATTTTTCGGCTAGGAAGCTAAATGTTTGGCTTTTCTTATATCTAATACCTATGAACGTCTTTCGAAAATATTACATATATTTAATTTACAAACAAAACAAAAAATCCGTTTCATGTACCTCAAAAAGTTGTAATTGTCCAACCGTAGAATCGTCTTTTAGATTTTGTAGGTTTTTAATACTAGTTCACTTCTTTCTGATATATAAAGTAGGTATAATTCATCATAAAAAGCAAAAATAAAATGGCTGCTTTTATGAATCAGAAAATGCCGATTTTCCAACCCTGAAACTGAATTTTTAATTTTGTAATACTAATTTAATTTTTTCTGATATATAAAATAGCTTTAATTCACTAAAAACACAAAATTTGGAATTTATGTATCGTCGTTGCTTTGACAAAATCAGCTATGTGTATTTTCCTAAGTTTTCAGGAGAGTAAAAAAACTGTTTTATTTAGCACCCTTAAGGATTTTTTTTTAACTTCGCTTTGTTGAATAAATCTTAGCACAGCTTCAAGTATTGCTCAAAAAAAATTTGAATTATTAGTCACAGGGCAGGTATTGCCAAATCTTTCGAAAAAATACACATAACTCATTTTGTTAAAGCATTTTTTACATAATTTTGTATGTTTCTTTTTGTTTTTTAATAGAACAAAATTAATTTCTGTCTTTAATCTTACCATGTTTTTACCATATACACATAAGTGTTAATTAAATGAATTATCTTGTGAGAAGAAGTGAAAGGAATTTATTAAAAAAACGGAGCATTAAAAATAATAGAAAATAGAAAACTAATTATTTAAATTATCGTAAAATTCGTGATAATCTTTATGCATATATTTCTTAAGGGATTGCAGACTTTTTATTTTTGATTCTTCTATTTTAAGCTTCTTGACATACATATAATTGCTTTGCATCACTTCCGCAATTTTGTCCGCTTCTTCTTTGTAATAAAATTTTCCAATCATCTGTATGGCGGATTTTGTACAACATTGTTTTTTCTTTAAATAACATTCCCCGAATATTATTTACAGCTTCTCCATTACTTTTCCCCGGCCTTATTGATTTGAAATTTCCAGAAACATTTTCAAAGTCTTTAAAAAAGGAAAATTCCAAATACTTTACATTATAAGGCTGAGATGGCCGTGCGAGCCGCATGCGGCTTATGTAGTCCATTGGAGTATATATTGGAGCATAAAAGCATCTTTCCAGAGTAGAATGAACACTATCGACTTCCATCATAGTGTGTCCTTTTTCTAAAATTAGCTGCTCTATTTCAATACCTGTACTGGAATTGATGTTTGACAAAGCGCTTGACAAAACTTTATTTCTATTTTGATAGAAACAGCCATCCGAAATCAAAATAACTTTTTTATATGTTGAGCAGCATTCAGTAATAAAATCTACTACACAACTTGTAATATTGTTAGCCGTTACCGCACCTTCGCCTTCATGCCATTCATAAAGATGAACGTCCTTTGTATTCTTTATATAAAACGTGAAATTATGCACTGCTAAT
Organism: Linnaemya tessellans; assembly: GCA_951800035.1. Lineage (NCBI taxonomy): Eukaryota > Metazoa > Arthropoda > Insecta > Diptera > Tachinidae > Linnaemya > Linnaemya tessellans. The sequence continues at coordinate 25,707,579 of OX637534.1, read as the reverse complement.
TTTGACTTGTAATACTGTTCAGATACTTGTAGCTTTGGACAAAGCAAAACACTTTGCATGTCCATGGTAACAACCATTATATCTGACGACATATTAGATACAGCTAACTTTTTGGCAGCTCTGGCTTCATCTTTTTTGACTATATGCAGTTGGTAGTCTTCTTCATTGATGTTCCCTTGAGAATATCCCACACATAAATCACACTGATCCTTTCGTGGTTTGAAAATTGAAATTTTCTCTTTTTCTAAAACGTCGCAAAATATTTTTCGCATTGCTGATATTTTCATATTATTTGTGCATCACTGAACATAAATTTTGTGCATATTAGTTTTTGTTTTAAATTGCTCTTCTTTTTAATTACTACATGTACTACAAAAAACGGAATGGGCCGAAAAAAAAATGTTATTTCCCATCCCTGGAAAAATTTTTATATTTTTTTAGTTTTTAATAGACCATTGAGGCTTCCCAAATCACGAAATAGGTTTAATTTACAAACATTAAAAAAAATAATTGATTTTTGGTATAAATTTTGCGTCGAGAAATAGGTGTAAGCTTCCCAACTCTGGAACAGTACTTCGGATCTTTTTGAATTTCATTTTAGTTCATTTCCAATCCAACGGTCCAAGAACGAAGTCTCTAGCTTTTCTGGGGGCTTGGGAAACTTGATTTCACGTACAGACGGACGGACAGAAGGACAGGCGGACATCGGTCAATCGTCATCGCTATTCATAAGTATCCAGAATATATATACTTTATGGGGTCCCATGTGCATATCGAAGAAATTACACACGGAATGACAAACGTATATATACCCTTTCATTTTTTTGTGAAGGGTATAAAAATTAAAGAGCATGTGGTTTTTTAGAGGTTGGTTTACTTCTTCTTAGGGAAACATTTTCCCATTTACGAACTTCATCTATTCTATCCTTCAAAATTTATCTGTCTTTTCGTTTGGACTTAATCGTGCTTTCCACAGACTGTTCAGGAATATATTTATATACTTTATGGGGCCTGAGAGGGATATTTCGCTGCGTTACACACGGAATGATAAAATGAATATACCCTTCAATTCTTTTTGGGGGATATAAAAAAGCAAGAATTAGTTTGTATACCAAAAATAAGTTTAGATTTGCCAGCTCTGGAGCCGCATTTAGGATTTTGCACCATTTTTGGTGAAGGGTATGAAAATAAAAATAAAATATTCAAAAAAGTCTCCACTCCATACCGTTTGCAATGATGTCCTCTTAGGCGAACCCAGAAATGCTGGTTATCAATACAAACTCTTCTCAATATCAATTATTTTCGTTAATGATTAAAACATATGCCAAAAATAACAAAAACATTGAAATACTTTTGAGTTGCCGTAAAAAATTAATGTCCTGCTGAGTTTGCACATTTTCTATATCCTTTTACACTGAAACAGCCCGTCCAGCCAGTGTCCATCCAGTGGTCATCGCTTGTGCTCTCTCTCTCTCTCTCTGCTTTTAACAAAATTGTCTTTTGTGTTTCCCTTGTTTTTTTACAGCATTTTTACAAAATTTTACATTCAATTTACGAATGCAACGAAGCACTCAGGAACATCTATTTTCGAAAGTTACCCTTTTTCTTTTTGGGAAAATTTAGCAACAAGGGGTAGTTTTGCATTAGATCATATTACACAAACAATAAGAAACAAAGGAATGGAAGAGCTGCCTATTCGATGATGGCAAATGGACAATGGTCATCATTAATTTTATTTGAAAGAAGGCAAACGAAAAAAAATTAAATAACGCAGGCAAAAGGGGTGCAATATTTCAAAGGTTTTATATTCTTTGGATAATTTTCCATTTCCAGTGAAATTACATCAAATTATTGTGAATTTTTTTAGTTGGTATTTTTTCTTTTTCGTTTTCTTTTTTAGTTGCCAGTTTTATATTTTAAGGGTTGAAAAAGATACCCTTTTCATAGTTGTATGCGAATGTTCCTGCGGCAGCATGCTTTCATGCAACCGTTGGAGAAATAAGAGCAGGATTTGTGGGTGTTCCATGTTGTGCGATCGAAAATTATATAAGCGAATATGAAAATTTATAAGATTTTCAATAAAACGAACAGCGGTTAAGTGAAACCTGTTTCTGCACTTTTGAAATTGTTCGATTAAAACAAAATATTTTATTAGAATTCAAGCAGATATGATTTCAGCTTCATTTTAATAATTAAAATTTAATAAATACCCCATTGTATTTAAGTTAAACTAATAAAATATATTTAAAATTATTTAAAACATAATTTTTCGTCTTTTTTTTTTTTGTTGGCAACACTGTTTTTAGAAGATCAGCTGTTTTCGTGTAACATGTTACTGTCAAACATGTTCAGTTTGGTCTACAATTTAATTATGAATGCAACCGTATAAAGCTTGCAGATTATTAAATTTTATTATAAAAATTCCTAGTCGATTAAAAAGTGCATCGTGCTCATCTCTGATTGAATGGATACGTGAACAAGCAAATTTGCCGTACTTGATGCATTGCAAGAACTGCCAACGTATTCCAAAAAAAATGCACTGTTTCAAATGGTTTTGGGCCAATAACATAATTTTTCAAAGATGACGAAGGCAGGAACTTTACTGTGAATGACGCGATCACTACTGTGCGATTGATTACAAATTTTCTTTTTTCCCCAAAATGTAAGAGAGGTTGACTTGGCTGGCTTGTAGTTTCAACAAGATGTTGCCACATGTCACCCAGCACGCGCAACAATGACTACATTGAGACATGAGTTCAATGAATAGTTTATTTCATGTTTGGAGCCCATCAGTTGGGCGCCTAGATCATGCGATCTAACGCCTTTAGACTAGTTTTGGTGAGGATATGTTAACACTTATATCTATAAGGTCAAGCCCATACTGGAACCCAATAGTGAAGAATTTATTCGTGAGATAGCGGCCAATATGTTGGAAAGATTATGGCAAAATTGGACGCAGAGTATGAACCATTTGAGGCGTAGAAGCGGTCAACATTTACATGAAATTATCTTAAACATTGAATTATATGAGTCTATCGGCTCAAAGAAATATTTCGTACATTTTTCTAAATTGTAGGTACAGTCGACTCCGCTTTACTGGAAATAACCAAACCCAATTTTTTTTTTCAGTTATCCGATTTTTTTTTACAAAACGTAGTTCGGATTACTGAAATTTGTTACAGTTAAGCGTACTGCTTAAAATCAGTAAAACAATATTTTTTATATCAAATGTCTAGCCACTTGCATTGACAATATAATAGAAAATTACAATAAAGTACGTTAGAGCGAAAAGGACAAATACATTTTGCCACTTAATTTTTTAACAGATAAAACGTGCACAATTTTGTCAGCCTTAAGTTATGCAATCGATTCGATGTCATTGTTTATTTTTTCACTAAAACGAAGTAAGTTTCATACAAAACGTAGTTGTGGGCTTGCTTTTGGTTTTCAGTAATACGATATTTTCAGTAAAGCGAAGTGAATAAGACTAGCTGCGTTTAAAATCAGTGCGGGGATTTGTATCGCCTTCAGTAATCTGATTTTTTTCAGTAAAGGGTGTTGCGCTAAAGCGAATTCGACTGTATATGTTTTTTTAAGTTCCCGCTAAGAAAATTTTAAATTAGAAAAGTGGGAAGTTACTGCTCTCACCCCGTTTTGACAAAATCGAATTTCGGCAGATCTCGACGTTTGAAGCTCCTATGATGCTTTCATGATTACTCCTGAGAAGCCGCCCCTATGTCTGTATGTGTGTGAGGTTTACCATTTTCCATTGAAAAGTGCACAAAATGTAGCATTCTTTTTTAGAAAAGGGAACAACTTAAGTATGTGACCCGTTTATAACTTTAATGATTAACTGCCTGCTTTTGTAAATAAAAAAAATTCGGTTGGGAATTTATATTGAAACAACATAAAAAAACTGACATTTGTTTTTGTTTTCAATATAAAGTCTCAAATAAATAATTTTTATTTTGGTTAGTATTACTAGATTACGTTCGATTTCATATCGCACTCGTTCAACAACACTGTCTGTATTAACTCAAAAACTTCAAAGCTGTAGATAGCTTTTATAAACTATGGGGTATAAAAATAAACGCATCCAAAAGTGAAGCCTTTTGTTTAAGGAATGCTTCTGGAAAATGCAAATATTTCGTTGTACCAGAGAGCAAGCAGCTAAGTTTATTTCTTGATAGACAAGAAATTCCTTTTGTTAACAATATAAAATATTTAGGTATTCATTTTGATAAGCTCTTTAAGTTTAATAGTCACGCTCGAATTTTTCTTAATAAAGCCCGCAGGATTAAAATTTCTTTTGGAAGATTGTTCAATAGCAGATATTTACCAGAAAGAACTAAATTATTAATTTATAAACTAAGCATAAGACCAGTTCTTTTGTATGCATTTTCGATATGGTTCTCAATTTCCCCAAGTGTAATGAAGGAATTTGAAATATTCGAACGTAAAATTCTTAGGATGTGCGTTAACAAATACTACGAACAAAATAATAACAAATTTTCTAATGAATATATATATATATGATTTAACAAAAATAAAACCTTTAGCATCATATGCTTTTGGTTTAATGAAACGCTTTATTGACTCTTTACATAATGTCGACAATGTTTTAATTCAAAATGTAGTAAAGGATCAAGTTGGTCTCAATTGGCTTAATACCATCTACTACTCACCCCTAGGTTATGTGGAACACGAAACTTCGTGTGTAAACAACTTACTACCTAAATTTTATGTTGCAAAGCTTCAAGGTGCCCACAGGGGCTAATTTATTATTTTATTATTATTTTTATTTTTAGCTTTAAGTTTAATTTTTAAGTCCACATACTATTTTTATTAACATCCGAAATATTGTGACGGGAGCAAGCATCACAAACCTCAATGTTTGCATTATTTCACAGAAATAGATAAGTTTGATACTGTATTGCAATAATATTCATTAATACAAAACATTATAGTTTTAAGTTTTCTTGTAATTTTGTAATTTGATTTTAATTCTTTTTTATGTATGCGTGTTTCAAAGTCTCAAATAAACTTAACTTAACTTAACTTCAAAGTTTTCAGGAGAGACAAAAAACTGTTTCCTTAATGCTTAAGGAAGTTTTCATTAACAAAAGTTCGGCAATATTTAAAAAAACCATCAATTATTGTATTGCGCTGCATAATCTTTTTATTTGTTCATTCTCTGCAGATAGAAAAGCAACTTTTTCACTTACTATCATTTTCTTGAATTATTTTTGTTTATAAGAAGTAAATATTTTGAGTTGTGGTTTGCTATATGAAATTTATTTCTGAATTTAATAAATTTTTAACAAAACAGATAAACACGAAATTAAAAAAGACTAAAGTAAACAACGTTTTTAAAGCTAAATAAATGCTAACAACTGCTAAAAAGTTTAAAATATATGTTTTATTAAATTAAAAAAGTTTAAAATATATATTTTATTAAATTAAAAAAGTTTAAAATATATATATAAAATTTTTGTAGTATGATTCGTAATACTTTTTAGGGATTATGTTTCTCTCGACTAGGTCCATAATATCCTTTCAGTGGCAAATATTCACCTTTATGTTTAATAAACTTAATCATAAAATTTCTAGCTGATCAAAATTGCAGTCTTTCCAATATTGCTCAAATGTAAAATGATAAAGTGATAATATTAAAAAGAGTCATTACAACTATTTCATCAAAACAGTAATAACTCAATAAAAAACAAAATTATTTCACGAAAACAGTAACAACTCAAAGAAAAGTTCAGCATTATTTCATGAAAACAATCATATTTCGAATTAAAACAAAAAATTTGCTTAGCCTGAATCAATTAAAAAGTTGCAACTCAAAATACTACCTAACTAAAAGAAGCTTTTACTATTAGAATAACAACTTAAATCGAAATAATACTTTTTATTAGAAAAAACAATTATTTATTAAGGCCACAATCACTTCAAACAACTCAAAATAATTTTGTTTTCTTGATTCACAGAAATAAACCACTTCAGAAGGAAAAAGGTAACAACATGTAATTTTAAACAACATGTAATTTTATTAAGAAAGAGTAGTCAGAACTATGGGAATTTTTAACCATAGGTAGACATAAGTGTTATGTATTGTTTTTTGCCAAAAAGATAAAATGAAAAAATTTTGAGTTATTACAGTGTTGTTGAACGAGGGCGCTACGACCAACTCTCTTCCACATTAAAATTTTTATCGAAATGCAAATTTTTTAAATTTTTCAGCAATATTTTTATTTTATTATTTTTCACAACTGACGTAGACATCGTCAATGTAAATTCATTTCCCACAATTTCAACAATCTTCAATGGATTCCTCTAGAATGTGAGCAACTGTAAAATGTCTACTAGTTCCACTCATTCCAAATAATTTATAACAATGCCGACAACAAAAGCAGTACCAACGCTATCGCTAAAGGGGCATCTACCGCCCAAAATTGCATAAAGACAAAAGCTGACATCTTTTGATCTGGCAGTTCTGCAATTATTAGTTAATACAATAACCATACATATGTCTACTTCCCCCATATGCAATGACATTTAATGCTGTGACCGTTGCTAACTTGGCATTACTTTTCTTAGTACTGCCATAAGGAAAAGAATTTTGCTGTCATTCCAGCGACATATTAACTTGAACTTACAACTGGCAACGCTAAGCAACATGGCAGAATAAAAGAAAATTATTTGCCGAAATAGTTTAGAATTTTTTTTTCATTTTTGCGTAATTAATTAATGAAATCATACTATTCCGACACAAACTCATTTTTCCAGTGTAGAGAAATGTCCAGTTTTCGTAAAAAAGTTGTGCGGCGACCAATATCTGGCACCAGGACTAGCCCGCAAACTGGCCAAGTGATAACATCGAGTGGAAATCCCTCATTGGATGTCATATTGGGTATGTAAAATATTGTAATAAGAAAAGCAGGAAAAAAAGTCAGCAATTTTTCAGAATTCTTAGTAAATAGAAAAGTAAGGGAGAATTATAATTATTGCAGAATAACTCTCCAGTTGTGTTCCTAAAGAGTTTAATACATATTTTCTTTCGTTTCTTCGAAGGAGGGGGTTTACCAATTGGCTCAATATGTCTGATAGAGGAAGATAGATTTGTCACATACTCAAAAGTTCTGGCCAAATATTTTATGGCTGAGGGCGTTTTATCTACACAGTCCATATTTTTGGGCTCATTAGATGACTCACCGAAAGAGTTGATCAAGAAATTGCCCCAACATTGTGCAGTTGCTATAGAAGAAGAAACTCCTGAGGCGGCTAAAAACGGTCTACGTATAGCCTGGCGTTACAACGATTTGCCTATGGTGAATTCAGAACGTACTACGGAAGCAATTGGTCACAACTTCAATTTGATGGAAACAATGGATCCCAAACTGTTGAAACTTGCACATACTGTTACCTGGCCCGAAGATCCACTAGACAATGATATGGAAGTTGATCAAGATGAGGATGATGAACAATGGTATATTAAAGAGCCCGGCAATGATGTTGATAATGACAATGAAACAGCCTTTGAAATAGATCCAAGCAAAGAAATTGAATTGGAAAATTGTAAAAAGAATGCAACACCAAACCCAGCACTATGTGCATCTGATAAAGAAGATGAGATTGACGATAAGAATGTTACCATTACAACTGATACTTCTGCTACAATTTCATTGCCTACGCCACCATCTCCTTTATGCAAAGAGACACAACTATTTAAGAACGGCAATTATTTACGTCTACTAAAAGAGTTGCAGAGTTTGTTGGATGAAGAAAAATTTCATTCGGGTGGCCTTTTGGCGAAGCGCAATTTGAGCCGAGTATGCATTACTTCATTGGGTTCTCCCCAGTGGTACGATGAGCATTTTGGCGAAGATTTACTCAAGTTTTTAACAATACTCCGTGCTTCCGTACGTTCTTCAGTCTCGGTGTGCTTTATCACAATGCCAATGTATCTGGTAGCTAAATATGTGAGTAATTACGTCATATCTTGCCAAGACATATTCATTACAAATCTTAAATCATATTCAGGGTCATAGCTAAAACTTCATGTTAGTTAAATGCAACATATAAAAAGTTTGTCTTTGTGAAAACGTTGCTTTAAACCAGCACGTAGGATGAAAATGACTTCACTTTGAGTTCAATTCAATTTTGCTATTTCAAGATATCGAAAAACTCCTTTTTTCATTTAAAATAAACGAACTAAATTTCTTGTTTTATATACAATTACACGAAAGAAAGAAAATATTCTTCCAAAACGAAACAAAGAGGCAATCATGTTGGCTGACCCATTAATTCACCTCATAGATTAAAATTTTATAATTAATTTATTTTATTTTCATAGAATTATAAAAGATAAGAAGTTTTTATTCAGACTTAAGTTCGAATCTGCAATCAGCAAATTATTTTTAAAAAGTTTTTATTAAATTCAAATTATTAAGAGTGCAATACATAATCATGATGATTATAAAAATATTCTAAATATAGCACTTTTAATAAAAATAACTTGAATTTAATAAAAATTCTGTAAAAAAAAATTATTTGCAGATTTGAACTTGAGTCTGAATAAAAAACCTTATCTTAATAATTTTTATTAAATTCAAATTATTAAAAGTACAATATTTATTCATAATGATTATAAAAATATTGTATTTCAAAAAAAAATAATTTTAATTTAAAGGGCCCTGGAGACTATCAAAATAAGGCATCAAACATTGCATATGTGTGGGTGTCGTGTGATTGTAGCATTTGAAAGAGACGTACAAATAAAAGCTTCAAACACAATTTGTATTTTGCCGTTGTAGTGAACATATTGAAAAAATTTCGGACGATGAATTATTGTTGACTTTGTCTTACTGTTTACCCGCGATGTTGTTGCGACGAAAAACACAGAAAAATAAAATTTTTTTGTCAAACACAAATGGAGACGTACAAAAAATCAGCCGTCAAAATAAAAATCAAAATTTTTTGATTTTCTTCAAACAGAGCCGACAACAAATACGTGTACCCGAAAAACAACGACCGCACGCACACAACCTTGTGTTTGATGACTTTTTTTGATAGTCTCCAGGCCGCTTAATAAAAATTCTTTAAAAAAAATAATACAGAAAAAAGATGACAGATTTGAACTTGAGTCTAAATAAAAATTCTTTTCTTAATAATTTTTTAAGAACTTTTACTAAATTCAAATTATTAAGAGTGCATTATGATTATTAAAAATATTCCACTCTTAACAAATCGAATTCAATAAGAATGCTTAAAAAATAATCTGCAGATTGCAGATTTGAACTTCTATATGAATAAAAAAATTCTTATCTTAAAATTAATATATTCGAAAAATAAAAATTTACATTCATGTTTAATTAAATGTTAATAGGATGATACACTGGTTTCAAAAATACGCAATTTGGTCGATTATTCTATAGAGCTGGAATCGTTTGCCGGTTCCGAGAAAGAAACAAATCCTGCTTTCAACGAGTACAATGGGCTATTTCAGTTGCGTAAAATGGCAGCTGTTAATACATTAAGTGCCTATATGCCGGAAACAACTGATTTGGCATTTAAATTGAAACGCAAAAAGTTTGTTATTGAAAAATTACATTTGCCACCGGGTAAGTAAAATAGACAATCTAAAATTCAGCACACTATTTGCATATAAATTAATTTAAATTCTGTTTTTGTTTTGCTTTCTAGAATTACAAGATGATTCAACAGCAGAACAAGATGCAAAACCAACATTCAGTTGTGGCAGTAATAAAAGTTCAAATACAAATATTTCTTTAGATTTTTAAAGCGTAAAAATATAAATTAATCATCTAAAAAAGTACAAGTTTTAAAACAATTAAATTTACAAAAAACAAACAAACACAAAATCAGTTAACAATAGATAAATTTCAATATTTTTATAAAATAAAAATAACTCCAGCAACTAATAATAAAACTATAGGAAAACGTCACTCCCATTTAATCAAATTGAAATAAACACAATAACTCAAGAGTAATAACATTATCATTTAAATAAACCTTGGATTTGTTTGTTACAAATTTTAAATACATTTTTATCTTTAGCGATTAGTAATATTCCGATTGATTATACGGTCATCATTAAAAAAAAAGAAGAAAAATACGTCAGTGTTTAATTCTGCAAAACAATATCTATGAAAATTTTTATTGTATGTATATTATAAATTGTGTTCATACTATTAAAAATAATAAAAAAAATAAAATATTTGTACAAATTAGAAAAGTTGCTTTTTTTTATTTCATGGCAAATATTGTGGTTTAATGCTTGAAATTTTAAAGCGCAAATTGTTATGCTTGAAGGATTTAAAGTGTTTAATTTGTTTGTTACATTTTTTTTCTCAATGGTTAATACAAAAATCATGAAAAACTGACCATAAACAATATAAAATTTAGCAGCAACTTTCATTCAAAACTTTTTATTTAACCTCAAGTAGGTTATTAAACTCCCTAAATGTGCCAAAACTTTCTAACAAAAAATATTTTAAGGCCCATAAAACATGTTATTTAACTAGCGGGAAAAATTAGCAGTTTGTACAAGTGTAAAGAGCTAAATTAATTTAATTATAAATAGCCAGTTTATATAAAATTGTTTCAATACAACCGGCTGATTGTATTCGTAAAATGCATTTCCACTTGTAACGAAACAAATTGTAAAAGCTAATGCCGAAAAGGACATTACAAAGAGTTTGAATATATTCTGTAGTATGAATTTTTCGACAATTTCCATGTAAATAAACTACAAATTGGAATATGTAGATTTATCTTCGAATTGGATGAAAAGGTTATCCGTCTGAAAACTACAATCAGTGATTTTGGAAACTGGAGTATTTACATCTTTGTCCCGCTAATGCTTAAAATACAATTCCAAAATTATGTTGGTAATTTCGAATGAAAGTACTACACGCTTCGAACAGCGATTTCGTCACGCATTCATAACAGCAAGTGTTTTGTAATTCGTGTACGAATTCCATAAACAGGCTGAATGATATTCACCGCTGCTGTAAATAATCACCCCTATCGTGAATAACAAGGGGAATTTTTGTTCACATGAAATTTTTCTTCCACTCGAAGGGAAAAATGGTATCGTGAATCTTCCGTGAGAAATTATTCCTGCTATCAGTTCTCAGTGAATGCAAGAAAAGAGAACAAGCCGAAAACAACATTAAAAATCAAAGAATTTGTGTTGAAAAATTTAAGTTTATGCAATAATTTAAAAATATTTAAAAAAAATATGGCTAAATATTTAGTAGTCAAATAATTTGGATACATTTTGAAAACCAAACAAAACAAATTGAAAAAATTCTTAATCTTTAGAATTGGAGCAACAAGTTTTACACAGACGCAGGCAATTGATTTGTTGCAAATAATATAAGTTTGTGTCTTATTAACGGGTCTTGCCACTAAAAGAAAATTTGAAAACTCTAATATACGAATTATAATAGAAAATACTTAAATTTTCAACTCTATTCCCCACCAAAAACTAAGTGAATAAATTAAAGGGAAAAGTGAAAAAACTCGCGGGAAAAAAATTATTCATGATCAGGGGGCAAATTACGGCACTCGATATCAAACGAAATTTGTATTTAAATCAGAGCTCCCAAATCTTCGCTCGAATTCGAGTAGAGAGTGAAACTCGCTCGAGTTCGAGCGCCAGTACTCCTGCGAGTGAAAAAAAATATCGAGTGTACTCTATTTTTCTATGCCACTCGAATAAGAGCGCATATGCTTTGCTCGATTTCGAGTGCGAGTAAAATACGCTCGAAATCGAGCAGATTATACTCTTCCCGAGTACTCTTTCAGTCTTTCTCATCCAGTGGAAAAATAGAAACTACTTGTTTTTGCCGATTTGTGTGTGTGCGTGTGTGTGTGTAGTAGCAAGTAAAGTATTGTTGATGTCTTTATTGTTCATTATAATATAGAAAATATAAGTAAACTTTTAAAAATATAATAAAACTTTTTTTATAAAACCAATTAATTGCTCCGCATACTCGCACTGTATGGAACGACTGAAAGAGTACACAAAAACCACACACACACAAGTCAGCAAAGACAAACAGTTTATATTTTTCCACTCGATTTTACTTTAAGAGTGAACTCTCACTCTATTTCGAAGATTTTTACTCCCACTCTTACTTTTTAAAAAGGAGCACTCGCGAATACTTGCACCTAAAACAAACGAGTGGAGAGTGAACTTTTTGTAACACTCGTAATCTTCGAGTACTCTTCTTCGCGAGTATTTTTCACTCGCGAGTAAAATCGAGTAAATCTGAGCTCTGATTTAAATTGTATGGAAATTTCGATCGATATCGAATGCGGTAATTTGGCCCCAGGGGAATTTAATTTTAGCGTAAAATCATTTTTCTTGATTGCAATTTTAGGGAAAAGGGAAAAGTTTCGAGGAAAAAATTATTCATGATAGGAGTTAGTAAGGGAAATTTATGTTCCTATGAAATTTTCGTTGCAACGAATGGAAAAATGTTAACATGAAAATATTGTCATGAAAAAAAACCTTAAAAATTAATTAACTGCCGATTTCACTATGTCGATAGGGTTCTTTCTTTTGTATAAATACATTTGAAACAAAAACAATTTATAAAATTATGTTTTTGTAAGTTTAAAAAATACAGAAACCATAAAAATTAGAAGTCGCTTTCGGAAATCAAATAAAACTGGAGTGCTATTATGTAATCTGATACTAAAAGGAAATTGTTCGAAAATATATGCTTTTAACGCACACATTCGCAAGCTTTTTCTTTCGAACTGAGTTACATAATAGACCACCTGAATTATTTGGATTACTTTGGAGTTAACCGATCCAATTAAATATCATAGACCTCAGGGTGTTTTTCGGCTTCAGATTCGACATTTTGTAGTGGACTAAAATCGAAATTTTCTCTACAGGCTTAGACATGTTAATTAATTAAGGGACAACATTTTTGATATGCAGTTTTCAGTTTCACTTTTTGTAGATTTTGCGGAGTTTTCAAAAAACAAATAACGGCAACGATGGCAGGCATTAATCTGAAAATCTTGCAAACTCCTGTAATTGAATACGTTAAAGGGCGTTATTGGCAACTGTTGGCCTTTTTTTATAAATTTTCGAAATTAGAAATGTTTCCAAAATCGAATATGTAATATTCACAATAGCTTAAATGGTGGCCTATGTTTATTTAAAATGGAGGGCTTTGCGAAAGAATAATACCTTCAATGGGTAATGGAACCAAATGAAGTGAGCGGAAAATTTTTGAGACAAAAGTAGGTACTCTTCTCCGATGAAGCACATTTCCATCTGAATGCCGAATTGAGTGCTCATAAAATTCTCATGCAAACCATGAGATATAAAAGCACCCACAAGGAGCAATTATATACAGCAGATTTTGGTCTTTAAAAAAATTAAAATGGAAAATTGCATGATCTGCCGTCAGGGCCGTACTCATACTAATTGTGGTTGAAGTCCATGAAAGAACCTACGCTTCGCTTATATCTATTATCAAAATTACTCTAATATTTGGAATTATGATGATTCTGATTTTATTATAACAAAAACAGTGACCGGGGTAATTTGCACAATATTAATATGCGAGCCCATAAAGCATATAGAGGGTAGGCAAATTTGAGGTTAGGAAGAAAATTGGCTGTCAAGTGATGAAATGTCAAAAATTGCGCTGTCATCGTTTTTTTTTATATTGGACCAACACTCAGGGCATGACCCCTATATATGCAATTCATTGCGCCGGAACTGAAAACGAGGGGATAGTATTGAGGGGAAAGGAAAGATTAGGAAAGATAAGAAGATAGACATTTGACATTTATTTAGTAAAAGGTTGGGAAATTTAAACTATGGAAAGCTACACTCTTGAACAAAGAATTTTAATTGTGAGACTAACACATTTTTCAACAAAATTATCTTTAGTGGTGAGGCCCATTTTCAATTAGGCAAATACGTAAAAGAAAATTTTTGCATATGGGGCTCACAAAATCCACAAACAGTCCTCGGAAAACCATTACATCGAAAGAGAGTGACCGTATGGTGCGGTTTGTGCTCAGGCGGCATTATCGGCCCGTAGTTTTTCCCAAAATGGGCAAAGAAACGCCGTTGGCCTCAGTGACCTTTCGTTTCAGCGTCGTGGCTCCACAATCAGCCAAACAAACCAGTTACTGGCCACCTCGTTCTTGTACTTTAATGTCGCTCAACTATTTTCTCTGGGATGACCTTGAGTACGTGAACAAACCACAAACAACTGACGCTCTAAAAAAATTCGGTATTGCATTGAGGAGATAAGCGAAGCCGTGTTGAAAAATATAGTTTAAAAGAGCGGACGTCTGCCGACGTTCTAGAGGTGAACATTTGCCCGACATCACATTCCATTATTAATTACCATATTTCTACTTTATATTGATATCAATAAAATTGAATTTGTCTAAAAAGAGTGTTTTTAAGTCACTTTACTTCCTATAGAACTAGTGTGTGTTAATTGTCTATAGCGCATTACATTGTAAAGATTATAATTAAGTTAGCAACACTGATGGCAATGCCAGTAGGAGTCGCTACTGACATTTCCTGCATATTCTATATTAAATCTGCTACAGCAATTTTGCATTCTATATCCAAGAGGTATTAACGAATGCAACACAGCGGCAAAAGTATTATCGAAGTGTCCCATAAAAAATAATAATATAAAAAAATATTTAGTGTGTAAATGAAATTCTACTTCCGAATATCTACGTTTTCTATAATCGTGCACCATCATGCACGCTCACACCCCCTCCTTATCAATATTTGTTTTTCATACGGTTTTAGTTTACAGAAATGTCGTTTTTTCTTTGTATTCCATTTAATTTGTTTGTTTATGCAGTTACTAACTCGAATACACCTGTCCCTGGTACAGTTTTTATTTATTTACACAATAGCTCCCAACGATCAGTGCATTTAATATAAATTATTAAAGATATTCAGCATGATTATGTAGGGTGTTTGTACAAGATTAAAATAACACACAAACGAGTTTCTTTAATGTACTAAGAAATATGACTGCGCCGCAAACGCCAACGCCTTATAGAATCTAGTTGATTAAGTCAATGATAACTTTTTTCACTCATAAATTGCATTCTTCTTGGTGTTTTGTTGAAATCTATTTCAGAAATTATTTATAAAATTTTATTTTAATTTACAGCTAGGCAAATTTGAGGTTAGTAAGTAAATTGGCTGTCAAATGATGAAATGGCAAGAATTGAGCTGTCATCATTTGACATTTATTTAGAAACAGTTGGGAAATTTTAACCATTTTTCAACAGAGTCAGGTAATATGGTAGTTAGGTATGAGGCCAATTTTCAATTAGACAATTATGTAAACAACAACATTCTCGCATATGGGAGCGCACAAAATCCACGGACAGTCCTCGAAAAACCATTACATCTAAAGAAAGTGACTGCATGGAGAGTTTGTGGTCAGCCGGCATTATCGGCCCGTAGTTCAGCAAGGAAACGCCGTCACCGTGAATTCTCTGCGCCGATTTTTTTGTGGCTACAATTGGCTAATGTTGACATCAGAGACTTTTGGTTTCAGCAAGACGACGCCACGAGCCACACGGCCGGCCAAACAATTCAGTTATGGCAAGAGAAATTTCCGGGTCGAAATTTCCGGGCGTGGTCCAAAAATAGACTACATCATGTTTTCCACAGACGAACGTATGGGCAAACATGATGTATAGACCGTCTTAGCCTTTATCACTGATCAAGGATATACGTATTTACTTTATAGGGTCAAATTCTCTTTGGAGGGTATAAAAATTGTATTTTGGTGGGGTCGCTCAGGCAAGGGCTGTGGGGGAAACATTTCACCTTTGTCATAAAACTCTAAAAATAAATGCTTGGGATGATTATATACAAATTTAAAAAAAATATATTTATTTTTTATAGGGTCATTTAGCGGGAAAAGGGGGAGGATGGGGTAGGGCAGAAACTGGCAGTCATAAAATTCTAAAAATAAATGGTTGGGATGATTATATACAAAATTAAAATTTCATTTTTTTGGTAGGGTCATCTAGGGGGCAAAGGGGGAGGAGGGGGTAGGGCAGAAATCGGCAGTCATAAAACTCTAAAGATAAATGCTTGGGATGATTATATACAAAATTTAAAAACATTTTTTTTTGGTAGGGTCATTTAGCGGGTGAAGGGGGAGGAGGGGGTAGGGCAGAGTGGTGCCAGGTTACGTTTCAGCTTCGTCATTAAAGCTTAAAAATTTTATTTTTAAGGAATGTAGGCTTAAGTAAAACAATTTGTTAAATTTTTATGCTATTTTTGCATATAATAACGCCCAATAAAGTGGGCGGGGTCCAAAAATAATTTTATTTTATGGCTCCAAGTTTAAGGCGTTGGACCGTATTTGACATAAAAATATATCATTTGCTTAACAAAATAACCAAAAAACTTTAAAAATTATGTTGTTTTTTCTGGGTTGGTTTAGTTCTTCTTAGGGGAACTTTTTTCCCTCTTGCCCGATTTAGCCCATCTCCGAACTTAGCCTGCTCTAAGCTTCAAAATAGATTTATACCAAATTTTAAGAGTCTAGCTCTTTTCGTTTGGACTGAATCGGGATTTCCACAGACGGACGGACGGACATTCTCAGATCGTCTTAGATTTCATCACTGATCAAGAATATATATACTTTATGGGGTCTGAGATGGATATTTCGATGCGTTACAAACGGAATGACAAAGTGAATATACCCTCCAAATTCTTTTTTGGAGGGTATAAAAATCTCAGATTTGAACTTGAGGTCCTCATAAAACAAGTTTTGACTTTTAGTTGCTAAACGTTAATTAAATTGACTGAATTGTGTTTATGTAAACAGGAAGATAATTATGGCAATTAAGTGAATATTTACTCAATTAAAACTGCATGTCTGGACATCATATTAAATTCGTATTTACCAAATTGAGTCCTACACACATTTAAAGCGTAAAACAAGGAATAGGTGTATATGCCAGTACACATTTAAATTGTAACAAAAGACCGCTGCCCATGTTTGACCCCAATGATAGTCAGTTTGTGCAGTTTATCCATAGAGTCAGAACGTCACGCTTTGACGGCGCTTTTGTTGAATTGTAGGCGAAAAAATTTAATAAAAAAGCACCTCATGAATCAAGAAATTTAGAGCAAAACGATTTGAATTGTTTCTCTTATTCAAAACGAATACGTAAATATGTACAGATACACACATATTTACTTATGCAAGTATGTATGTGTGTAGTGGGTGAACCAAATACAAGTTCATATCATTTTCTTGGATATAACAAATATTCCCATTATCCATGGAACGCGATTTTATTCAAGATTCAGTCTCAGATTGCTTCGCAGTAATTTTCCCCGTGAGTTGAATTTTCCAAGGAGAGTTTCTGGTTCTATCTAACGATTGGATCGGTTGATATTATCCTTAAGAGATCGGTTAATATTTCGCGGACTAAGTCCTTTCGATTCTGTGTTTTTTTTATGTTGATACACTCGCCTCATCTATTTAGCCCGTTTAGTTGGTTTGTGAGAGTCATAAAAGTTTCCGCTTGCATCAAATTTTGTATAAAAAAATTGAATTAAATAACCAAAAGCATTTCAGATATAGTTCCAGTTTCTTAGAGAATGTCGAGCAAATATGAAGGACAACTCTCGTCTTGGAAGATTCAACACAAGGCAGCAAGGACCGATGAAACTGTTGAGAAAGTGAAAAAAATTTTTATGGAGAACCGTCAAGTCACTATTACAGAAGTTTTGGAGGATGTCGGCAATTCGGTTGGCTCATGCCTTGCAATTTTTATGGAAAATTTCGGCCATAAAATCTGTAGCAGTGAAGTCCGTTCCAAAATTGTTAAAAACAACCCTCGTGGCATAATATTCGTTGAATGACATCAAGGACGATCGAAATTTGCTTAAAGTCGTTAAGCGATTTTTGATAGAGCTGCTTAAAAAAACTTTTTAAGCACTTTTCAAAAAAAAGGAAAGTCAACATCAGTTTTATTCAACTTACACAGCAGAGCAGAACAGCTGTTTTCGAAAGACGCAACCCTTTCATCATCAGTGCTCATGTGTATTGTGTTTGTCACCACTTATTAGGTGGCTTAATTGAATTTGATAACAGTTCCTATTTACAAAAATTTTATTGTGAAAAAGAATCCGAGAACTGTATCAATCTGATGTTAACATGTTATTGTTATAATACCCGTGTTACCATTTGATTATTTGATTGAAAACTGATGTTGACTTTCCTTTGTGCCTTGGATTATTTATCATGTCTTTCTGAGATTTAAAAACAAATTTCGAACAATTAGCCTATGAATCTTAATTCAATTTAATATAGCAATATAAATGTTCGTTAAAATTCTTACTACATACAAATTTAAGCTATGGCTTGAGCTACCAATAATAGAAAAATTGGAAAAACGTTCACATGTACTTAAGTATAAAATTCAAACCAAAAAAGTTTGACTTAGGTATGATGGAACAAAAAATTCAGAAAAATGGGACATGAAGAAAAATAATCAAATGGTAACACGGGTATTATAACAATTCGTTAAAATTCTCACTACATATTTCCTTATTTTTTTATTTTTTTTGTTATTTCTCGAAATCTATCAATCCGAACCGCTGCCAATTCACAGGAAATCTAGGTTTGGAACAACCCTTTGAAACACCTTTAGCTAGGTTGGAGTACTTCTTGATCAGATATATAATTTCAAAGTTTTTTTTTTAAATCGTATTTTTTCGTTCACCAAATCTCTCGAACGCATGAACCGATTCTGATCCGGTTGGTAGCGATCGACGTGGTTTTTAAATTTCAACAGCTGATTTTTAGAATCGATCGGGAAAGCCATTTAAAAGTTATTCTAAAAAAACTAATCTTGAAAATCAATTTTTTTTCTAATTTTTTTTTATTTCTCAAAATGTATTAATCCGAACCAGTTTCCATCCACAGGAAACCTAAATTTGAAAGAACCCTTTCAAAGGCGACTAGACTGGTTCCATTCGGTTCAGCCGTTCAACACTTATAAGCGGGTCATATACTTACACAGACACATACATGCAGACATAGTAACGGCATCTCAGGAGTAGTAATCAAAGCTTCCTAGGAACTCAAAACGTCGAAATCTGGTGCCAAATTACGGTATTCGATATCGATCGAAATTTCAGTACATTTTATATATAAATTTCGATCGATATCGAATGCCGATTCATTTCAAAACGTGCTAAAACCAGTAGATTCCCACTTTTTTTTAAATTTTTCAATTTTCTTAGCGGGAAGTTACAACAAAAGATAGAAGTCAATGAATAAATAAATATTTTTGTGACAAATTAAAATTCACCTTATTTTTTGACCAGATGACATATAACGTTTCAAGAATGTGAATTGCTGGCGGAAAATTGACACTGTTGCGACGGCTGAAATCATAATTATTTAGCTTGGCCCTGTCTTACAATCGAAAAAACGAAAGTTAGACATTTTTTCAAATCATTTTTGGTCTTGCTTAGGACGATTACAAGTGAAACATTAATAGACAGATGGGTTTTATTACAGAAAACTGCAAAATAAAGAGGAATATTTCGTCTAGGAAAATATATATGTGACGAAATAATATTCGATTTAAAAATACACTTCTGTTTGGATCACCCTGTATGCAAGTACAGGGAATTTAAATTTGTTAATTTTCGCTGGATTTTGTTACTCTTCATTAAAGATCTTTAAAGGTCAAAGATTGAAGCTCAAATAGAAAACACTCTCTTTCAGTTATTAAAAATAAAGAGAGAGAGAGAGAGAGAGAGAGAGAGAGAGTTGAGTCCAATTAGTTGATCAGTTTGAGAGCTGCTGCCAAACACACAGATTCATATATCGAAACATACCAGTTATAACACTCACTTTTTTTACTTTTTCTAACAATTAAAGTTTAATCGTTCATATTTTTCGAATATATTTGAACTCGATTGAACTTTAATTCTTAAAAAAGCGAGAATTTTAAAAACTACTGATGGAACAGTTGATACGATCGAACTTTTGTTGATACTATTTGGGTGTAAAATATATCCTAGTCTCCACCAACACACTTCATACTCTCAGAAATATTTCCCAGCATTTTAGTTAGCCACTTACTGCCTATTTCACAATGTCGACAGAGTTCTTTTTTTCGTATAAATACATTTCAAACAAAAACAATTTATAAATAGTTTTGTTTTTGTTTTAATTATATTTGCACGAAAGAAAGGATTCATTCGACATTGTGAAATAGGCAGTTAATCTGATATGTAGCAATTTTATTTTATTTATTCTAGAGCGATTATTGAGGAGCCCTTGCATGCTCAATGTGTCACTGTATGGTGCGCTATGTGGTCTGGAGACTATCGCAAGATGTAAACAACTCAATTTTGGCCTATTATTGATGGCGTGGATATCACTGACATGGTGGATATTTGACATATACCATATTTTATTCATAACGAACTTTTCTCTTCGTAATACACTAAAAAGTCGAATCATCTTCATCTAAATTGTTTGTTTTAGAACAAATTTCCACAATATGCGACCCATAAAATATACTAAATATTATGGGTCCTTATGAATAGAGAGGTCGAATAAGCGATGTCCGTCTGTCCGTAGGTGAAATTGGTTTCCAAACCCCCCGAAGAGTCAAATACTTCATTCGTGGTTTGATCGATTGAAAATGGCCTTAAGTAAATTTAATGATTCCGTAGGCCTTTTTTAGTATATAAATAAATTTTTCGTTTTTATTTAAAAAATTATTTAAAATTGTTTTAAAAAATTTTTGAGGAACAAAAAAAGAGAAAATACTACAGAAACAAATAAGATATTATTTAAAAAGTGGAAAGTATTAGAATTTTATCCTTTTGAACAAAAAATAGTTGTCAATAAAGCTACAGAAGAAAGCTAATAGCATTTTCACACTGACATGGTTTTAATCAATTCTGATTTTAACCTTAAAACCAACCGTTAAAACCTGGTTTTACCATACGAAATGATTTTGTTAAAACCACTTTCAAATTGATTTTATGTAGGTTTTATGAAATGCAACCTTGTTTTTGGCTGTACTTAGTTGAGTGCTGCCAAGTTATATATTGGAAACAGCTGGTATTGTTTATGTTAATAAACAGAACTTTCAGAATCCGCTTACGTTTTTTATATATAACAATTTGATTTCCAAGAAGTTCTTCGCTTTATATAAGTAGTTCCATAATTTTAAAATATTCATTCACAAAATGTAAAATAATTTCTATTTTAGAACACATTGTAAAACATTTCATTTTTCCTTCAAACAAAAACTTCTGTTGTACAGGTTGTCAATTAAGTATTGTAAAAATGGAGAACAAGTACAGCAACAAATTCACATATTTCTATGAGCGAATTAATTTATTTTCGACAAATTTATTATACAGCCTGTATGTTAAAGCCACAATTTGCAGTGTGAACGAAAAATCAGCTGTTTATGGTTTTAACGCAAAAGCCAGGTTTTAACTTGCCCTGTGAAAACACTATAACATGTAAAAAAAATTAATTTTTGACAGTCCAGGTTTGAATAGCCTGGGAACAATTGATGATTATGTACGCTAATAAGAAAAGCGAACTAATAAAAAAATCGCTTTAATGTACTTTGGAAAAAGTTTTGACAAGCAAACCTGCAGCAAAACACCTTATAGTAATTCGCCTTGCTAATAACGCTACCTGCTATTGATTGGCCTTGAACTAACATTATAGCATTTTGTGACATTTTGATAAAGTTTTAGCGGCGAAATGGGTTAATGCTATTTGATATTAATTCGCCTTGGTATTATCTGTCACTTACAATTTGGGAAAGTTCAAAACAACTAATTACTATTTCCTCTATCCTCCTCAATCTTTTTTACTATGCATCTCATTGGCGCTGGCCCAAGTAAAACAATGTATTAAAATATTATTTGGTTAATTGAGCAGAACATGAAATAGTAAAATTGATTAATCGAACAGAATTAAAAGTCGAGTAATTGGTTACTCTAATAAGTTTGTATGTAAGCATGAATGTGTCTGCATGTACATATGGCATGTAAATAAATAAATGATTTTTTGATTGTTTGGATTAAACTTATTTGCCACACGTTCACCTTTTTTTCAATTCTGCTTTAAACACTTGTTTGCAGGCTTATCTTTTTCTATAAACACTGAAATGTACATACGTGTGGCATACAGAAATGCAGCTAAAGCTGACTGTGTTATTTGTTTATTGACAGAAAGTCTGTTTGTGTATTAACTTTTGTTATTGTTCAGCATTAAGGTTCCATTTGGTTAAATCCGAAAAAAAAGAAAATATAAACCCAAACATCAAAACAAATTCCCCCCAAAAAAATCCCTCTCATGATCAAATAGAACATACATAATTGATTATGTGGGCGAGAGTGAAGAGAGAATGATATAATATTTGGAGAAACTCATATTTGGAACTTAAAGAGTCATATGCCAGTACAAATGGATCATCAGCGTCATAGGCATTGAACTCTATTGTGTTGCCACAAAATGTTGCTCATTTAGTTGTAATAGTTAAACCGTACGATACATAACGCAGTATAATGTAACGGTTATAATGTAAAATAAAAAGCATAAAACACTGACTGATTTAAAACTAGAGTGCATAGGAAGATAGATAAAAAAAAGAAATATTATCTGAAAAAAAACAAAAACCGATTTTGTAAATAATACATTAAATGCTTAAGAAGCTTAATTCATATAAAATGTGAACAAAAAAATATTTCGTCATTGAAAAGCTACATTTACTAGTAAATCCTTGTTAATATTGTAAAAACTCAATTACATCGTTAATTAAAACAGTGTAATCATCATGGCTGGATTTTTAAATCATAAACTTTTGCTCAACTGTTGTAATTTTTTATTTTTGGTAAATTTATTTTGCTTTTTTTTATATAGTAAAAATGTATTACAACATACGACCACTTGCATACAAAAATTCATATTCTTTAACGTTTTATTTAGTTCAAGTTTGAGTTCAATTCAATTATTATAATTGGATTTTTATTTCCAAATTAATGCTTGTTGCATAGCTAGAAGAAACACTGAAAATTTTAAATTGGATAGATGATGAAATCAACAAAATTGTGTTTTCTTAAAGAAAACTCTTTGATTAAAGAAAATTATATAAACTTAAGCAAAATAGTTTGAGTACCTGCCGATTATCTTGCTGTTCGAAAATGTATTGTTTATATACGAAATAGTAATAGGACTCAGGTAATTATAGTTGAGGAACAAGTACGAGCTCCTATCGTCACTAAATTATAACAATAAGCATGGCCTACCGCTGTCTTCGGCCCAATAATTTAGCGTAACCGTTGACTAGGTTGTAATGTCTTCCCACTGAAAGTTAAAACCTGGTTTTGACGTTAAAACCATAGTGTATATATTTTATCCTCTGTACACACAAGTTTACATGAACGACATTGAAAAACATGACATTGAAAAATGTATGCATGCCTCACTTTATACACAAATAAATCTTGAGTGTACAGGACTGTGCATCGAACCTCAAGTGTATACATTGAAGACATTGAAAACATTGAATTCACTTTATGTACGTATGCACATTTGCGGAGATGATAACATTGTATTTGTTTTGTAACTTCATAAAATTAGTGTGTGTGTGCAAACACTGAAAATATTATACATATTATACCAGTTTCAAATTAAAAAGCATATACACGAGATGTACACGAAAAAAGTAAAAGGTGTACACGATGAAAGAAAGACAATGTCTATAGTGTATTCAAGGTGTACATTGAATTTTGTTGTACATTTCTGAGATCTCTGGCTCCCACTGCAAATTGTGATTTTAACACACATGCTGTATAATAAATTTGTTCAAAATAAATGAAATAGCTTATAGAAATATGTGAATTCGTTGCTACAGTTGTTCTTTATTTTTTCAACACTTAATTGACAACCTGTACAATAGAAGTTTTTATGTAGTAAGAATTTCAATGAACATTTTATATTGCTATATTAAATTGAATTAAGATTTTTATAGGCTAATTGTTCGAAATTTTAATTTAAATCTCAGAAAGACATGATAAATATTCCAAGGCTCAAAGGCAAGTCAACATCAGTTTTTATTATTCAACTTACACAGCAGAGCAGAACAGCTGTTTTCGAAAGACGCAACCCTTTTATCATCAGTGCTCATGTGTATTGTGTTTGTCACCACTTATTAGGTGCCTTAGTTGAATGTGATAACCAAAGTATATCTATATCAAGTAGTCGCAAGAGTACAACAACATAAAATTACAAACACCACCGTACATTTTGTTTGTGTAAAATTAATATCTTATGTCAGAAATTTTATTTTATTTTGTTCACAATTATTTCCAAAAATTTAAATACTTTTCGCATAGAACTTTTTTAAAACAATTTCTTTTTGTTACTTTTCTTAAACAATACACTTTTTTAAACTTTTTCACAAAAATCTTTTCCACAACAATTCTTTTTTGCTACTTTTGTTGAATTCATAATGTTTTTCACAATTTTACAAAATTGTTTTTTCATCGGAATAAACAAATATGGCTCGCTACAAAAGTAAACAAATTTTGACATACGTTCATGTAAAAACTGAAAAAAATTTTAGTCAGCTGGGCTCTTGCATATACTTGATATAGATATACTTTGGTGATAACAGTTCCTATTTACACAAATTTTATTGTGAAAAAGGATACGAGAACTGTATCAACCTGATTTTAACATGTTATTGTTATAATACCCGTCTTACCGTTTGATTGTTTTTCTTCATGTCCCATTTTTCAATGCGTTATAAAATGGGAATTATTTTGTGAATGAATACTTTAAAACTATGGAACTACTTATACAAAGTGAAGAACTTATTGGAAATCAAGTTGTCACATATGAAAAACAAAACAAAAATTAGACGTTAGTATATATTCTTATTAACATAAACAATACCAGCTGTTTACAATATACAACTTGGCAGCACCAACACAGCAGAGTCAAAAACAAGGTTGCATTTCACAAAACCTACTTAAAACCAATTCGAAAGTGGTTTTCACAAAATCATTTTGTATGGTAAAACTAGGTTTTAAAAGTGGGTTCTAAGGTTAAAACCAGAATTTATTAAAACCATGCCAGTGTGAAAACATGCATTTTTGATTGAATCAGTATTCTTTAATCATTTTGCTGTTCACACATACAAAATTTAGTCAATTCAATTATGACAACTAAAAGTAAAAATGTTTAATATTATCTAACGAGTTCAAATCTGAAATATATTATTTTGAATTTCTAATCAATAACTAACTTAACTTCGACATGGCTCCACATATTTTGTTTATGGATCTTTTTTACTTTTCCCACAATTTAGGTACTAAGTCTCTACTAATTTTGTTCAGTGAGTTGTGGTTTGCTCACTAAACACACATTTTAGCAGTGCTGCATTTTTATATATACTCGATTTTATTGCAGCTAAGTGTTAATTGAGAAATCAATTAAAATTTTTATGGTTAATTGAGCTCAATAATGGCGTTAATTGTGATAAGCTCAATTACGCTGTATGTCTGAACACCACCTCATACTAGGTTAGGTAAAAAGAGGGGCAATTAAATTGTTGCAATCCTTTATGGATTACACTTATATATCCCTCTGTGACATATTGTGTAATCTTATGAGAAAATTGGGCATACTTCCATCAATTGAGAAACAACACTAGACTACATCCAAAGTGTAATTAACCGTTAATTACGAAGCCAAATGTCGTGGGTTCGAATGCCAGAGAGGAATACAAATAGTATACATTTTTGTATTTAAAAATACTTTACAAAGTAAATTTGCAAACTATCTGGGCACAGATGTTGACGGAGTGAGTAGAACCATATGCCAGTGATGTCGTTAACCCGTATTTTATCCGTTACTGTGACTGACTTTATACGACTTGGGCCTTCACATAAGAACTAGCAACTACAGAAAATTCCTCACAAGAACATAACGTAATTTTCTGACGTGTTGAGATTAACTACTGCAAGTGAGACACAAAACTCTCGGAAGAGAGTAAACGATCAGTGGTCTGGCTACACATAAAAAATAGTTGCTTACGTGGCTTGATGTTGACTGACTCAAAGCTGCTTTGCGACTGATATATATTTTTATTTCATCATTCCCACAAGAAATGAGAATTTCTGAAGGAGAACTTTCATAGTGAGAATCACAAATTCACTCTCTCTCTCTCTTCCCTTCTGTTTTTGCAACACTACAGCCACCATTCCATAGTTCCCACATAAAATCATTATCATAATTTAAAATAAAAAATCATGCAGCGGGCAGTACATTTCCAATCAATTGAAAATCAGTCGATATGTAAACGCAAACAAGCATGTAGATAATCACTTTTCGAAAAAATTTGCCACTTTGGATAAATATTTACCCCCTCATTCATAAAAATTATGAGAGTCCAATAACAGCGTAATAAAACAAAATTTCATATGAAATTTGCTCTATTACACTCTTATAAGCCTCTCATAATTTTTATACCCTCCAAAAAAGAATTTGGAGGGTATATTCACTTTGTCATTCCGTTTGTAACGCATCGAAATATCCATCTCAGACCCCATAAAATATATATGTTCTTGACCAGTGATGAAATCTAAGACGATCTGAGAATGTCCGTCCGTCCGTCTGTGGATATCACGATTCAGTCCAAACGAAAAGAGCTAGACTCTTGAAATTTGGTACAAATATATTTTAAAGCTTAGAGCAGGTTAATTTCGGAGATGGGTTAAGAGGGAAAAAGGTTTCCCTAAGAAGAACTAAACCAACCCAGAAAAAACAACATAATTTTTAAAGTTTTTTGGTTATTTTGTTAAGCAAATGATATATT
Source organism: Linnaemya tessellans (assembly GCA_951800035.1). Lineage (NCBI taxonomy): Eukaryota > Metazoa > Arthropoda > Insecta > Diptera > Tachinidae > Linnaemya > Linnaemya tessellans. Next base: position 25,680,627 of record OX637534.1, on the reverse strand, counting down.
TTTATGTCAAATACGGCCCAACGCCTTAAACTTGGAGCCATAATATAAAATTATTTTTGGACCCCGCCCACTTTATTGGGCGTTATTATATGCAAAAATAACATAAAAATTTAACAAATTGTTTTACTTAAGCCTACATTCCTTAAAAATAAAATTTTTAAGCTTTAATGACGAAGCTGAGACGAAACCTGGTACTACTCTGCCCTACCCCCTCCTCCCCCTTCACACCCTAAATGACCCTACCAAAAAAAAATGTTTTTAAATTTTGTATATAATCATCCCAAGCATTTATTTTTAAAGCTTTATGACAAAGGTGAAATGTTTCCCCCACAGCCCTTGCCTGAGCGACCCCACCAAAATACAGTTTTTATACCCTCCAAAGAGAATTGGACCCTATAAAGTAAATACGTATATTCTTGATCAGTGATAAAGGCTAAGACGGTCTATACATCATGTTTGCCCATACGTTCGTCTGTGGAAAACATGATATAGTCTATTTTTGGACCCCGCCCTCTTTAGTAGGCGTTGACGTACGATAATATATGTTAAAATAGTGTATATATTGAACAATTTGTATTCCGTAAGCCTATAAGAATCTTAGGTGAAACGTCTCTCCCACGGCCCTTCCCGGAATGACTCTGTCAAAATAGAGATTTAAAATTGGGTACAGAGATGTCTTAAAGGAACTCTGTCCCACAAAATTAAACATTTAAAATTTACTTATTAAATATTTGGAGGGTATTTAAGATTCGACCCGGTCGAATATAACGTTTTTACTTGTGAATGAGGGGGTTAGTTATTAGTGTTTGAGATGTCACACAAAAAGCTCACATCGGGTTCTAGTCCGTACTGAGTCATGAATGTGGTATCGATTAATATGGTTTTTTGGTCTGTGATAGCGCTTGGTTGTGTTAGTTGTTGTCGCCCTCTTTCAATGACGAAGGCCTAGCACAGCTCACTGAACATCACCGACAGCGATTGACACTACTGTGTTCTAAAGAGGACATTACAGTACCCCTACGTTGGCACTGTAACAAAAATTCACTGGCGAAGGAAAAATTTAAATAGGTACACCAAGTTCTCCATTTATTTTTTATTTAATTAGAACCGTCACTCAGGATGACCCCTACTCATGCGTGCATTGTGCTGCAATTACGAAAATTGGTTTGGGAAAAGGAGGATAAAGGGACTAGTGCCTATGGACACATTCTATTTAAATTTTTCCATGCTATATACGACAGAAAAGATCTACTCAGGGAGTTTATTCTCCATACGAGTAGTCCGGACAAAGAACGGACTTTTCCTGTAATGCGTAGTGCGGTTCACTGGTAAATCCACGACATGTGGGTATGATTGCAGTGTAGAGATCCCTGATTACATTCGAACACAACCCATTATAGTAACGCTAAAACAGTGAAACACACCTCGATGCTACTCTAGGGAGTGAAAAGAGTTGGCTACCCTCCCCTGTACACGGTCTTGTAACCTCAAATTAGGCTTAGAAGCACCGGCCCATACACGAGAGTTGTATTCTATTTTCGTTTGGATATAAGTGGTATTAATAGTAAGGAGATCAGATGGACTGACTGATGTCCTCCATCGAACGTCAACCCAAGAACATCAAAACCTTCTGATTTATCAATACCTATATCAGCCATGGTGACAGATGAAGCAGCGTGATCGGGCATGCGTCGGCGTGTAAGCATGCAGCATTGTCTTGCGGACACTAAAATTTACCCTATTCTTGTGAGACCATTCAACTATTTTATTTAGGTCACCGTTGATCTCAACATTCATATTGCCTCTCATCGCCCCAGTCTCTGATGATGTCGGGCTGTCATCTGCAAATTAGTAAATAGGGATTGAAATCTGACATTGAAGGTCATTTAGAAATATAAGAAATAGTGTAGGGGAAAGAACAGCATGCTTTTTGTAGAATGTTTAAAAATTTCAAAATCATCAGAGCGTACTTTTTTACGACTTTTCCAAACGGAGCTCCTTAAAGTCGACTTACCTACCTGCCGAAATCTCAATTGAAATTGGAATACCTTTCATAAGGTTTCGTATTGAAGAGAAACAGATTTTAACTGGCACTTATTTTAATTTTTAAATCTGATGAAAAGTTTTGTCTGGTGAAATCTGTTCTTTAAACTGTTTTTGTTTTTTTCTTTTTTGCTTCCTTTGCATTTACATACCAGTTTTGAAAATGTTTCTGCTCTGCTGAATCAATTTTAGTTGAATTTTTCATTTAATTTCAACAATGAATCAACATCATCGTATGCCACACGCTCTTTATGTTATTTAGAAGTTGTTTATTGTTGATATTAAAATACATACTCTTATGTGTGATGAATAATATATTTAATTTTTCTGTTTTATTTTTTCTTTTTTGATGAGTGTGTAATAATTATTTCACTTTCTATATGTACCCGAGTTAGTCAATCAGCCTGTCTGCCAGACAGTTTGTCTTGTATACAGAAAATCAAGCAAATAAAAAATAATAATAAAAATATAATCGTTGTTAAATCAATGGAATATTTAAAAGAAGCTTTACAAGTGCACAATATAAAACAATTTAGATAGATAAGCAAGGAAGTTGTTCCGATGCGTTTTATAAGATCAAACATGTAAAAGAGATATAATCGGCTGTGTCGAATCTTATATACTCTTCAGCGTCGTACGTCTGGAATATATATTTACATACAATCAACCCTCTCTGATCTTACCGAGTTCCAGTACTAATTTATTTCGTTCTAAACTATAAAATAGATTTGATTACCAAAGAAAAAAAGTCGTTTTTATGCCCACCAAAAAAGAATTGGAGGTTATATTCACTTTGTCATTCCGTGTCCCTCTAAGACCTCATAAAGTATATACATATATTCTTGTTCAGTGATGAAATCTAAGACGATCCTTTCGTCTGTGAAAGTCACGATACTGTCCAAACGAAAAGAGCCAGACCCTTGAAATTTGGTATAAATAGATTTTTAGGGAGAGCACAAGTCAAGTTCGGACCAGAGGGAATATTTTTCGTCTAAAAAACAAAATAGTTTTTAATTTCTTTTTTATACCCTCCAAAAAAGAATTTGGAGGGTATATTCACTTTGTCATTCCGTTTGTAACGCATCGAAATATCCATCTCAGACCCCATAAAGTATATATATTCTTGATCAGTGATGAAATCTAAGACGATCTGAGCATGTCCGTCCGTCTGTGGAAATCACGATTCAGTCCAAACTTCAGAGCTAGACTCTTGAAATTTGGTACAAATATATTTTAAAGCTTAGAGCAGGTTAAGTTCGGAGATGGGCTAAATCGGGCAAGGGGGAAAAAAGTTCCCCTAAGAAGAACTAAACCAACCCAGAAAAAACAACATAATTTTTAAAGTTTTTTGGTTATTTTGTTAAGCAAATGATATATTTTTATGTCAAATACGGTCCAACGCCTTAAACTGGAGCCATAAAATAAAAAAAAATTATTTGTGGACCCCACCCACTTTAGTGGACTTTATTATATGCAAAAATTGCATAAAAATTTAACAAATTGTTTTACTTAAGCCCACATTCCTTAAAAAAATTTTAAGCTTTAATGACGAAGCTGAGACCGTACCAAATGACCTAAATGACCGTACCAAAAAAAATTTAATTTTGTATGTAATCATCCCAATCATTTATTTTTAGAGTTTTATGACTGCCTGTTTCTGCCCTACCCCGTTTTCCCCGTAAATGACCCTATAAAAGAAAATAAAAAATTTTATTATGTATATAATTATCCCAAGCATTTATTTTTAGAGTTTTATGACAAAGGTGAAATATTTCCCCCACAGCCCTTGCCAGAGCGACCCCGCCAAGATACAGTTTTTATACCCTCCAAAGAGAATTGGACCCTATAAAGTAAATATGTATATTCTTGATTGGTGATGAAGTTTAAGACGGTCTAGCAATGCCCATACGTTCGTCTGTGGAAAACATGATACATATTGTCTATTTCTGAACCCCGCTCCCTTTAGTGAGCGTTGACGTAGGATATTATATAAAAGAACTCTGTCCCACCAAGTTAATCTTTTTAGATTCACTTACTAAATGTTTGGAGGGTATTTAAGATTCGACCCGGTCGAATATAACGTTTTTACTTGTTTGTATTTTTTTAAGCAAATAATATATTTTTATGTCAAAGAAAGTCCAAAGCGTTGAACTTGGAGCCAAAAAATCAATTATTGGAGCCGCCCCCTTTAGTGGGTGTTGACGCAAGATATTACATGCAAAAATAGTGTAAACATGTAACAAATTATATTCTTTAAGCCTACATGAAATTTATAAGATTTAACGACGAAGTTAATGTGTTCTCTGATCTTCCCCAGCCTATTCTAAATGGCCCTATCAAAAAAAATTTTCTTCTACACTTAACTGCCCCAAAAATTTACTTTTTACGTTTTTACGACAAAGGTGAAATGTCTCCTCGACGGCCCTTTCCGGAGTGACCCTGTTAAAATATGTAGACTTTTGAAATTGGGCACAGAAATGGAACTCTGACCCAGCAGATATTTAAATATTTTCAACTAATTTACTAAATATTTGTAGTGCATTTAATATTATAACGCTCTTACTTTTTTTAGCTATAATTGTCCAGCTCTGGAGTTAAATTTTTTGCTTTTCTGATTTCGAATACCAATGAATTTCTTTGCAAAACATCATATGTGCTTAATATATAAAAAGAAGAAAAAATTTATGTAGCAAAAAGTGTCAACTGCCCAACCCCGGAATTTTTTTTTTTTAATTTGTATGACTTTTAATACCAATTTTATTCTTCCTGGAGAGCAAAATAGGTTTAATAAACATAAAATATCATCTGTTTGATTTTGTTTTTTAGTACAAATTTAATTCTTCCTAAAGTATAAAATAAATTTTTAAATTTATTTTCGTTACTTTCATATAGCAAAAATAAGCTTAAATTTTCCAGCTCTGGAATCACATTTTGGATTTGCCTGAAAGTTATATTTTAAGAACTCGTTCCATTACCTAAATCTAAGATCAAAGTCTCTAACTTTTTCGGCAGTTTCGAAAACAAATTTCACGTACGGACAGATAATAAAGACCCATAATATATAGTATACTTTACGGGTCGCATATTGTGGAAATTACACTCGGAATGCTAAACCTATATATATCCTTACACCATTTTTGATAAAAAAAATAATAATTTTGCACAAAAAAAAATTTTTTTTACTTAATTGTAAATATTGAGATAATTTAATGCCAAATTCATGTTCTTAAAGTTAGCTTTCAACATATTAAGTGTTTGTCATTTTCGAATCACAAATTCTATTCTAGAAAACATGTAACAATTTTCCCTATTTTATGTTTTGTTTTTTTTTCTTTCTAAAAAAAAGTGCAACCTTTTTTGTTCGATTCTAAAAAAATGCAATATTTTTGCACTTTTCAAAGAAAAATTACCACATGCTTTTTGAAAACAGTGAATTTATAAGGAATTTATCTACCGCCCCTTAAGACAATATTTTAAAAATTAAAAGATAAACATAAACTTGTTACATATTTGTAAAAAAGAAACCACCATAAGACAATGAATGCATCCATCGCAGTTTTAAAACTAAAGAAACATTTTATAAAAGATAGTACATTAATTTGTAATAATTTCAGATATTTCTAAATGAATATTAAATAATGCCTTTTTTAATGAAAAGTGCAAAAAATGTGGATTCTCTTTTAGAAAAGAACACATCATTATCGCCTGTTTTAAGATGTCCAATGAAATATTTCTTTTAATTACATTTTAAAATTTTGTTTTGGCGGATATGTGATTTCATGAAAGAAAGAGGGCTACAAAATCGAATGTTAATATTTTTTACAAAATTTAGATATTATGCAACAAATAAAAATAAATAAAAAAGGGCCAAAGCAGACAAAAAATTCAAAGTATTTTTTTAATTGATTGTCATATAAATTAACAACAAGAGATGAAAAATTCTATTTAAAATTTTTTTGGCATTTATAGACTTTTGGATTTCAGATGACGATATATTATTTCTGATTTCTCTCTTTTTTTTACAGGCCTGCGGAACAATATTGCTGCTATCCGGTTTCTATCTATTCAGCGATACAAAACGGATTCTACTCTCTAGACTTTTGGCAGCCACCAGCGAACAACTCAATGACCTGCCGCAGCCTTTATTCTACTACATTTCCGTTGGTCTCGCCTTGGCCGGACTGATAGCAGTTCTGGCGGCCATGATGGGCTTTTGGGCGTCATGTCTTAACACTTACTGCTGCTTAAGTTTCTATTTTCTCACCGTGGTGGTCCTTCTATTAGCCGAATCAGTTGTTTGCTTGGCCATCACATTATGGCCACATTGCTTGGGCATCAGTTTGGATGAAACAAAAATGGTTAAAGCTTTACAGGGCAATTATGGAGTGCCGGGCAGAGAGCAATTTACCATAGCCATGGACTTGGCCCAGGCAAAGTTCGGTTGTTGTGCTATGAATAGTGATATAAATTATGATACTTCTATGTGGAAGTTACAAGGTTATGGACAACGTGATTGGGTGGTACCCTTAACGTGTTGTGTTCTGGAGAATTCAGGCGATAAGCAATCCTACTTGGATCCGAAACCGGCCAATGAAACATTGTGTCAATCGCTGGAGAAACAAGTCTACAATCAATATCGTTTTACAACATCCTGCCTGGATTTCTTAGACAATTGGTATCGCGAACAATACGCCATATTCTTAGCGGCCAGTCTAATTTTGGCCGTAGTAGAATTCTGTGTTCTACTCAGCATCACCCTGTCGTGTACTAAAATTTCGAGCAAGAAATTGAGAGTTGATAGTTTTGTCGAAATGCGTAAACGAGCTAAGTCGCGACAAAAGCTGGTGGAAAATATTTACGAACCGGAAGTGGAATTGAGAGCGGTTGAGGAAAATATCAGAGGTGCTATACATGGTGTTCCAAGTGATATATCGGAAGATTTCAAAGAGGTTTACATACAGCCCAGAGATCTATATAAGCAGCGCTTTAATACCACCTTCAAACCCATATCAAGTGATTACAGTGTACCACAAAGAAGTTATTTAGTTTAATAGCACTACGAGTATTTTAATTATTTCTAATGTACTGATTTTAGTATTTTTATACGTATTCTATACATACAGATTTATAATTTAATTTAATGTACTGCATTTTTTATTATGTCAAGCTTTAATCGCCTAAAAAACAGATGTAAGCGACATATTTCATTCGATAAATGAAGTCATCGATAATAATTCACGCAGTGGCGAATTTAAGCTTTCTGCCGGCTTAGGCTCTGTTGAATGCGCCGCTCTTTTTGATCTTCAATTATTCATTCTATTCATTCTGATTCAATTTTATCATTTAAGAGGGAGGTCTGCTCAAAAAATAAGGTTAATTTTAATTTTTTAAAAAAATATTTATTTATTAATCAATATATTGTTCTATTTTTTCAGCCTTTGATTTTTTATTTTTTTTTAGTAATAATCCCCCTTATTCTATTTGTCAACGGCAACGTCACGTCAAGACAATAGGTCTGTTCCAAGTATTTTCGGGCAAGTTTGGGCTAATGAGAGTAAAAAGAAAATTACTCTCTCAAAGTGCAAAATCTACCCAAATTTGCTGGAACGCAAAAAACCATAATTACACCAATACCTCGCTTTGCGTCGTTTCGTTTTGCGTTTTTTCGAAGTTGCGTCGCTGCTAAATTAGTACTAATTTTCACTATGCGTCGTTAGATTTTCGAAGTTGCGTTGTTTTAGGTTCGAGTCTTATTTTGAAATTTTCTTTTTGTTTCTAAAAGATGGCACTGTCTTTAATATTTTTTGAAATTTTCTTTTTTTTTCTAAAAGATGGCAAGACTATTGTTTCTAATTGCGCCATGCCATCAAAACTCGGGGATCGCTTTCTTACTGAAAATCAACGCAATTTTAATACAGATTTATTTTCACTTTGTTTTGGTAATTTTAGAGTTCAGTTTCAGTTAGTGTGTTGTGCTTTATGTAACGTTTCAATTAGTGAGTTGCGCTGTTCAGCAAACATTGGACCAATTTTTTGTGAAAGAAAGCCGACTTCCGACAACAACCACTATGTACTCATCAGATAGTGATTAATTTTTATTTTTTTTTTGTAAATTAATTGAATATTTTATTTTGTTTAAATTGAATTTGTTTTTTTTTTTTTGTTTTTTGTATGCATGTAATAAAATTTTATATTATTTTTGTTTTTAAAATGTTTACTTTGTTCAATTTTCTTTTTAAAAAGTAGTATTTTCGTAACCCTGGAACCTATCTTCGATCTTAACATGGTTTGCTATAGAAAATAATAATTCACTTTGCGTCGTTTCAATTTGCGTCGTGTTTTTTTGGAACGTAACCACGACGCAAAGTGAGGTATTGGTGTACATCTTTTGAAAAACTAGTGCTGCTTACTTTTTAAATTAATTTTTATTTTAGTGGTTTTATACACTGAATAAGGCTCAACATCATGAAATGAAAGATTAGCATCATTGTAAATGTAACATGTCGTCTTCATCAGACTAACTTGATGTGTCCATAAGTTGTTCACTAATCTGAAAAACCATTTTTGTATACTAAACAAAGGGGCAAATATGCGCAAATGTACTAACAACTTCAAGTTTTTTTTGAAAAATCTTCCATTTTACTTTTAACCAATTTTCAATTAACAACTTCTTTCCTTTATTTGTAAATTTTCTTTTTACTTTTTTATTTTCAAATGTAAACAAAAAACAGCTGATAATATAATTCTTGCCCAAACTTACCCAAAGAAATAGTTCGGGCGACTTTGTACAGGAAATGAAAAAAATTACTCTCATTTTCTCTCAAAATTGCACAAAAATTGTTATCTGGAACGCATTTGGGTAACTTTGGGCGAGTTCGGGCGGTTTCGGGCTGCATCTGGAACACAGCTATAGAGTATTAAGAGGCTGTCAGAAGTAGTTAATTGTTGCACAGAAAGGGTATGTAAGTGTCCTATTTTCGATATTGTCTTGACGTGACGTTGACGTTGACAAACAGAATAAGGGGAAATATTGAGCTTGAGTCTTATTTTTATAAAATTATAACTACATATAAAACTATTTATTTTATATTTATATCAATATTTCGATATCCTCTGGATATCTTCTTCAGGATAACAATTTAAAATCAATTATAATATTTCAACAGTAACAAAATTTGTAAATTGTACAAGTTAAATATTTTTGTTGTTTTTTGTTTTTATATAAATTTTTTTATTAATCAATTTTTATTTTGTCCCGTTAAAAGTCGTAGCCCCTGAAATACAATATATGTGTACCAGAGTTTTTTCCCCCAATTCTCGTGGCAGTTGTGATTTGCACTTTTTGGTGTGACCTTGAGTGATTCAGCTTTCGTCTCGCGAAACGCCGACTTTTCATGATCCTCTTTAATCTTGGGAAGAGAAAAAGTCACAGGGGCAAATACGCCTGATTACGTTGTTGTTTTTGGTCAAAATATTACGAATATGCGACGGGTTTTTTAATAAAAACTTTCGAAAAGACTTCGCTGCCACAAATGTTCCCAAGAAATTTCCCTTATGTCGATCTTTGAGCCCCTAAAATGTCTATTTAGTATCCCTGTTATTGCGAGTGATCGCAATTATTCGTTGTAAAAATTTTTCCTGGTAAAAATTTCTTCATTGTGCTGTTTTTGTAGACGTCATTACATATTTTGGAATCTAAAATTTTGAAGTTGTGAAAAGTTTGTGCGTTCCAAATCATGCCGCCTAGGCATGTTGCGAAATTTCGTGGAACATGATTGAATCAGTGTGCCCTGGTATCTACTCATTCTAATTCTGGAACCATCTTTTTGATCCTTTTGATTTTTATACATTTTTATTATTTATTTATTTTTGTTGAGAATTAAACCTATTTTATACTTCAAGAATCAAAGTCTCGGTTCGCACTATGAAATTTTATTTCATGAAAGTGGCAGTTTGTTGGTGAGAGGTGTCGGGTACACACAAAGTATATCTATATACTTTAGGTACACACTTTCATGTTTACTGAAATTCTGTTTTGTATTGTAATTCGTAATTGTCAATATGAAGTTGGCTGTACCATTACAAAAACAAAAATTAAATTAACATGAAATTAACTTTCAGTGTGCAGACACGAGTGAAATTTTAAAAGAGAATTTCAGAAATTTCATGAAAGAAAATTTCAAAGTGCGAACCGAGACAAAGTATATCTATATCAAGTATATGCAAGAGCCCAGCTGACTAAAATTTTTTTGAGTTTTTACCTGAACGTATGTCAAAATTTGTTTACTTTGTAGCGAGCCATATTTGTTTATCCCGTTGAAAAAATAATTTTGTAAAATTGTGGAAAACATTATTAATTCAACAAAAGTAGCAAAAAAGAATTGTTGTGGAAAAAATTTTTGTGGAAAAGTGTGCAATTTGAATTGTGAAATTTGAAAGTAACAAAAAGAAATTGTTTTAAAAAAGTTCTATGCGAAAAGTATTTAAATTTTTGGAAGTAATTGTGAACAAAATACCTATATTATAAAAGAAAATTTCTGACACAAGATTAGAATTTTACACAAACAAAATGTACGGTGGTTTTTGTAATTTTATGTTGTTGTACTCTTGCGACTACTTGATATAGATATACTTTGTCAAGAATAATTAAATAAAAAATACGATTCCAGAGTTGGACAATTGAAACTTTTTTTTGGGACATAAAAAGTAGCCAACTAAAACAAATTTTTTCGTTTTCTTTATAAATTAAAGATATTTTATGTTTTTCAAAGAAATTAATTGGTATTAGAAATCAGAAAAGCCAAAAAGACTATTCCAGAGCTGGAAAATTAAAACCTTTTTTTTTGAAAAGTAACTTAAAAAATATTTTTTTTTTCTTACGTAATCCAACATATTTTATATTTTAGAAAGAAAGAAATTAATTTTAAAAATCACAAATAATCAAAAGGATAATTCCAGGGTTGGAATTAATGTATGTATGTATATACTCCAGACTTACGGAAGTGAAGGGTATATAAGATTCGACACAGCCGAGTGTACCACTTTTATTTGTTTGTAAAATATTTTTGTTTTGTGAGATGGAACACCGGTTTTAAAAAGTAGTTTTATTAATTGTGTATTTTATTACCAATAAATTTTACCCACATCATGCTTAAAGAGGCCCTGCAAAATTCTATTATTTACGCTTACATCTTTTTGACGGCTGAAAGCCTGATAGATTATGATTAAACTATTTTATATGTTGTCTTTTTTATATGTAGTTTAAATGAAATACTTTATTAAAAGAAACCAAAGAAATATTAAAATCAGGAGCACTTTTCGCAAAACTACAAGTTACAAGTACATATTTTTACAAAAGTTATTGATGCCTGATTCGTAGAATTGTGACTTGTCGTTTTAAGAAATGGATCCTATTTGTAGTTTTTATCTGAAGTTTACAGCATGCAATAAATGAGTATACATATTCAAGTATTTGTTTTGTGGTCCTACGAACCAAATTCTAGAAATAGACTTTGACGACTCTGCAACCACAATGCCAGTATGAGCAAGTCCAGATTATGGGTGCTATTGGCTGAAGTAGTAGAACACGAGACTATGAAGCGGAGGGTCCTGAGTTCGAGCCCGCGCTGAGTCATGAAATATTGTGTTGAATTCTTCTGATCAGCATTAGTGCGTGGTTGTGTTAGTTGTTGCCAGCCTGTTTCAATGATGAAGGCATAGTCACTGGTCATTGAACATAATTGGCAGCGACTGACACTATCATGTACTAAAAAGCAGAGTAACAGCATCCACCTTCGTCGGGCCTGTAGCAAAAATTAGCCGGCGAAGTACAAAAGGTTGAACAAGCTACAAAAAAACTGTCTATCTTCTCATCTTTCCTAATCTGTCCCCTCAATACTATCCCCTCGTTTTCAGTTCCGGCGCAATGCATTGCATATATAGGGGTTCATCCCCTGAGTGCTGGTCCAAGATAAAAAAAAATATATATATTATAAGCTGTACTTGATTTTTAACGAAATACATATAGAAAAACGACCACAAAGTCTGTTTTTAAAAAGTATATGGTCCTTCGAGCCTGACGTAAGGATTACTACATATGGGTAAATTTTTTTTATATAAAAAATGGCTCTGAAAAAAATATTGCATTTCTGGAAGCTGTAAAAAAAAGTCAAGCATTTTCAGACGCGTTGTTTTAATGTACAAAATATTTATCACCTTCTTCGTCGTTATTATAGCAAAAAAAAAAATTCTTCGATTAGTCTCTTCCTTTTCTCTTCCCGGTATTGCTTTAGAACCCAAACAGCATATATGTATATCTACGGCGTTAACACAAGACCAAAAAGGTTTTTTTTTTTAAGAAAAAAAAAACAAATTCGATAATGGCCGGTGTCTGAATGTGAATTAAAAAAGAATGTTTGATTTAAAAGTTGTTAAAAAAAAGGTGAACATCCCAAGTTCGACGCAGCACTCAGTCATAAATATGGTGTCGAATTTTTCTGATCTTTATTAGTGCATAGTCGCGTTAGTTGTTGTCGGCCTGTTTCCCTGACGAAGGAAAAGCACTGGCAGTAAAAATTACTGACAGCAAGTGACATTATCATGTACTAAAGAGCGCATTACAGAACCCTTCTTCATCGGCCTACATGGCAAAAATGTATGGCTTCAGATGACATAGATTTAAAAACTGACGTCCTTGATTTGAAATGGTTAACCCATTACAAGTATAGAATTATAGGATATTCTTGGAATGGTCCTCATCTCTTATTGCTGATGAAAGAATTTTAGAAATCCAAACGATATTTCCCAAGATTATCTATGACTCCACCTAGGGTTGCCAGTCGGGCTTGTTTTGGCTGGATTGTCCAGCTTTTTAATGGCCTGTCCAGTTTCAAGCTAAAAAGAAATTTGTCCAGCTAAAAACAATTTTCCACAAAATGCTCTTAATATTTATTGCTGCTTTAAAATAATTTTTATAAATTTGCTATACCTTTTTTACTTCAAAGTACAAAAATTTCTAGTAGCTTTTTTTGTGTTGTTTTTGTCTTTTTGGTATGATTTTTTGTTTTCGTTATTTAATTTTAATTCTTAAATACATATCGCTCATATGCTGGAAAAGGTCATAATCAAAGTTTTCAATTTGCAAAGAAGTCAATGGGAAAACGAAAAATTATATTTCTCTCAAGACTTGAATATACAAGATTTTTACATAAATTTTTTACTTAAGATAAATATAGGAGCGATAATTAATTCTACATTAAAATAAGAAACTAATTTTTTGAGTTGTGACGTTGTTGCAGCAAATGAGAGGTATGTAGATATAATTAATAAAATTTTTTGTACAATAAACAAGTAACTTTTCGTGAAAATGTTATTTCAAAATGTCCAGCTTTTTTTTAATATCCAGCATTTTTAATTCACATGTCCAGCTTTTTAATAATCTGGATCTAGTAAGCCTAACTCCACCTCTTTGTAAAATTTACATAGAGGCATATTTTATATCAATTCTTTATGCTCTGCCCAAAGCAGCCGTACACTTAGCTAATATCCAAGTTTTCAAAGAAATATGTACAAAGTCTTTGTTTTCTTTTGCACGCAGGTCTATCAAAGTCTATCTCTTCTTATAATATCTAAAGGGTGGTTTTTATAGAGTGTCACAAGTTTAAATCGTAATAAAACAAGGAAATATATTTTTAATATCAATGAAACGGGCTTTATTGGAAAGAAAATTTTATGAAATTAATGTTTAAATACGATTTCTGCCATGTGGCCGCCACGGCTGGCGCGTAGAAGGCGAAATCTGGAACACCCAATTTTCAACAATTAAAAAATCTTCCATAAAGTGGAAGGACACGACCCCAGTTGCTGAGAACGGCGACGAATTGATTGATTAGGATCATATTCAATGCTTTCCTGTCTGTACAGCGGCTACAGCTACTTCAGTGCGCAATGTTCGGCGTCTCACGGGATGCATGTTATCAGTTACAGTAAATGTGGTCCGAAAAGGATCTATTGTTCTTCGAATTAGCCGCTCTGAAGGACGATTACATACGCCATAAAATCAAAGAAATTCACGATGAGTTTGACGAATAGAACAATTTTTTTTTTTGGTTAAGAATTTCAACTGGTGTTGTGGCACTCTAAAAAACACGTTTTATATGCATAGAAGTGTAAATTTCACTAAAATCGGTTGGGTACATCCGAAGGAGGCCAATATCCTATAAAGACTTTGTTGTCGTTCCGTTGGACAAGAACAGCAGAAGGTGACATTTGCTAATAAAATCAAAAGATCCCATTGAAAACGGTGACAGAAAATTTACTATCCTAATGTCAGCTTTAAGTTTGTAATCATAAACAAATTAAAGTGGACTTTAGTAAAACTAAACGGCTAAGATTCATACACCCTCTTTTAGCATTGTTTAATCAAGACAGCTTAAATAAAAATAATTTTGTATTAAATATGTACTTATTATATTTTTATGTATAATGAAAACTTAAATTTAAAATATGTTTTAATATGTACACATTTAATATATATTGTTAAGTTTGCAACGAATTACTTTCACATTCAAAAAAGTTTTACTATTTTGACAGCAATACATTAAAATAAGAAATAAACAACCCACTTACGCACACACACACACACCCATCCATATATTGTCAATATAACCCAGAATTTATTCAAAATCATCATCCTCAGAACTCTCCTCAATTATATGAATTTTTCTTTTAAAGTTAGATTTCTGTTTGTTACACTTGCCTTCTATGAGGCCCATTTTTTTAGCTCTTCGCCGCTCTTTAAGGATCTTCTCCGCTCTCTCCAAAGGACACATGGATATTTCAGCATTGCCAGCAATTGTACTATCCTCTTCGACCACAAAAGAATCTTGCAGATACTGGGAATAGACGTCTTCGGGTAATACAGCCTGAGAGAATATACGTGATGTATCGTTGTATATGCGGGGTGCGGGTATTTTAAATGCTCCTCTTCTCTTTTGGGGACTGCTGCAGGTTATAATAAAGATTTCTCAATATGTGTTTAATTTTAGTTTAATCTACTTACTTTATAGATCGCAAATACATGGCTTGCATGTGTGAAGTAGATGCTTGATCGGGATCGTCTTCATCGCTGGTCACTACAACAGAATCGTTAATGTAACGACTAATAGTATGATCATCTTCGTTTTCAGTTTGGTCGGAACCGCTTGCGCATGCTTCATTTTCTATAAAGGGGTTGAAACGCCGACGTTTTCTTCGGTGATGAAATATTCTCCGGTCATTTGTCTTAAAAATTTTAAGAGATATTTAAATGTAATAATATGTAACTGGAAGTACAGTATACCCCCCGCTAAAAATGCAAATTATGCGGGGAAAGCATTTAAACGAATACGTTTAAATACTTCAGTGAGGTAATTAAACAATTAAAATACATTGTTTTGAATCGGTTTAAAGGATTTATCGAGAATATAATTATTCACAATATTTTTCTTATTAAAAAATATGCTTTGAACATTGAAAAAATTCCACATCAAAAATCAAATAAATCCTGCTAATAAAGGCTGAGCAAATTTGAGGTTAGGAAGGAAATTAGCTTAAAAACACACATTTTTTAACAAATGCTGTTTTATTGTTACCATTGCAAAGTAGAAATATGGGACTTAATAATGGAATATGACGTCGGACATCCGCTCTTTTCACGAAATTTTGAACCACATTTTCAACGAGGCTTCGCTTATCTCGTCAATGCAGCGCCGAATTTCATCTTTCGGAGCGTCAACTGGTTGTGGTTTGTTCACGTAAGCCCGGTCTTTCAAATGGCCCCAGAGTCGACGGGTTGATGTTCCAGGCCAATTTTCAAAGCTTCGCTGTACATTGGCCATTATTGCATCACTACGTCCAGTACGAGCGTATTGTTGTGGTCTATTGTCATCAGGGGTACCATGAGCCACGAATTTAGTGTCAGAAGAAGCCTGATTACGAGGAAGAGCTTCACGAGTTTTACGAAGTGAAACAGTAAAATTTTCATCATTTTGATAGTAAATTTTCACAATTAAAATTCTTTGTTCAAGAGTGTAGCGTTTCATTGCATAACATTTCCCAACTTTTTACTAAATAAGTTCTTGGCATTTCATCATTTGACAGCCAATTTACTTCCTAACCTCAAATTTGCCCACTATTTACATAGACATATTTACGTACATACACATGTGAAACTTTGAGAATTTTGATTTTTTTCCATTATCAAGTGAAAACTTAACGAAACAAACGCAAAACTAACCAAGAAAATAAAAAAAAATACAGAGACGCTTGATGTCAAGAGTCGTCGCGGACCTATACCAATAGATTCGTATTGACCAGCTCTGTTAGTCTGTGTTTACACCATGAAAGTCTTATTTTTAAGATTCTTATATATTCTTCTTTGAACTATCTTCGGCGTTCACACAAGAAAGTCTTATTGTTGGCGACATATATGTTGTGCATAGTTGTGTGTAGGAATATGTGCGTTACGAATGAGAAAGCAAACCGTATCGACAGTACATCATAGAGTGTACTCGTTTCAGTTCGCCTCGCATCTCTTGCCTATAAACTAGCAATCTTAAAAATAAGACTTGCATGGTGTAAACACAGACTTAGAATCGATGCCGATCTTAAAAAATACTCCAAACTCCACAACACAGTAAAGAATTATTTTTTTAAAGAATAAAAATAGATTTTTATTTTTTCCATACAGTTTTTAATTATTCAACATACACAGAAGAGCAGGGGCCAAATTACCGCATTCGATATCGATCGAAATTTCCATACAATTTAAATACAAATTTCGTTCGATATCGAGTGCCGTAATCTGCCCCCAGATATCCATTTTTAGTTGAATCCATATTCACCAATTATCTTTCTTTTCACATATACAAAATTTAGTCAATTTAATTAACGTATGACAACTAAAACTTTTTCATATTCATGAGGACCTTAAGTTCAAATCCGGGATATTTTTATACCCTCCAAAAAAATTGGGGGCTATATTCACTTTGTAATTCCGTTACCAACGGTGAATATACCCCCATAAAGACCCCATAAAGTATATATATATATATATATATATATATATATATATATATTCTTGATCAGCGATGAAATCTAAGAGGAGCATATCCGTCCGTCCGTCTGTGGAAATCACGATTCAGTCCAAACGAAAACGAAAAGACTCTTGAAAATTGGTAAAAATATATCTTGAAAAAGGGAAAAAGTATCCCTAAGAAGAACTAAACCAACCTCTTTTTTGTAATTGTGTTCAGCAAATTATATATTTTTATGTCAGAGAAGGTCCAACGCGTTAAAGTTAGAGCCATAAAATCAAACAAATTAATTTTTGGACCCCGACCCCATTAGTGGGCGTTATTATATGCAAAAATTGTTTAAAAATTTAACAAATTGTATTATTTAAGACTATATCCCTTAAAAATAACATGTTTAAGCTTTAATGACGAAGCTGAGACGTAACCTGGCTGGTAAACCTCTGCCCTACTCCCTCCTCCCCCTTTGCCACCTAAATGACTCTATAAAAAAAATTAAATAAATTTTAACTTTAATTATTCCGAATATTTTTTTTTAGAGTTTTATGGCAAAGGTGAAATGTCTCCCTTACAGCCCTTGCCAGACCCCGCTTTAACAGTTTTAATACCCTCCAAAGAGACTTGAACCCTATAAAGTATATATGTATATTCTTGATCAGTGATGAGGTCTAAGACGATCTAGCAATGCCCATAACCTTCGTCTGTGGAAAACATGATATTGTCTATTTTTGAACACCGCCCCTGTGCTCTGATCTTGCAGAGGTGAAACATCTCCCCCACAGCCCCTTCCGGAATGACTCTGTCAGAACAGAGATTTGAAATTGGGTACGGAGATGTCTAAAAGGAACCCTGTCCCACCGAGTTAAGCATTTTAAATTTACTTACTAAATATTTGAAGAGTATTTAAGATTCGACCCGGTCGAATATAACGTTTTTACTTGCTTTATAATGACCAAATTGTGACAACTAATCCTCTGAAACTCATTTGTTTGAAAATTTTTTTTTAAATTGATATTATTCGAATTCCAAAATTATTTCAGATACATATAAGAATTTTTCTGCAACAGTGAGGGCTTCTTTAGTCACAATTTGCGGGTAGTGGCATATCTGTCCTCATCCTCGTCACTAAAATCAAAATTTCTCTATTAAAAATCCAACTGTTAAGGATTTTTGGTCCTGTCTAAAATTTTACAATTTTTGTGCACAAAAAATCAAGGCTTATCGGCATAGCCATACCAAAGTATTAATATAATATGAAAGCTATGGACCTGATTACCTGTTCCATTACTATTATTATTTTTTTTTTCAAGGTTGGTCTAGATATGTGGCCAGAATTCAATTTGGAATACAAACACTAGGATTTTTCATGCTTAACAGAGCTACATATGTTAACATGCTAATAGAGATCTTTTAACATACTTGGTTTGTGTCTAGGGTTATAAATTTCGAAAATTAACTTCACACACCTTTTGACCGCACCACACATTACAGAGAGAATTCGTTCTTTGGCCGAACGGTTCGTATGTGGAACAAACTTCCAGCAGAGGTCTTTCCTGTCAATTTTAACTTGGGGAGGTTCAAATCGAACGTCCACAAACACTATTCCCTCTATCCTCCTTCCCACAACCAATTTTCCTAGTTCTCTAGTTCTGGCACAATGCATCGCATATGTAGAGGTCATCCTCTGAGTGCTGGTCCAAAAAAAAAATCATCTTCTCGACTTGACCAATAAAATTCTAAAGGTTCAAATAAACATAATCAAAAAACAGAATCGAAGTTTTTCATTTAGAAAAAAATGAGAGCCAAGCAACATCGGATGACTTCTTTTGGCCCACCTTATGCATTAAACACATTCACGACAGCAGGCTACTAACTACACGACTACAGAAATAGAATTCGTGTGTTTACATGGGAAACGTAGCACGGACAACAACCTGCTGTGTAGCCGTGAAAATAATCCTTCTAATATAAATACATACATATATGCTATTTGTCGTGTAGTCGGTAGCCTGCTGTCGTGAATGTGTTAAAGCATTATGCATTAAGCACATTCACCACAGTAGGCTACCGACTACATGACTATAGAAATAGAATATGTACATGTATTTATTTAGAAATTATTATTTTCAAGGCTACACGCAAGGTTGTTGTCCGTGCTAACGTCCCCATATAAACACTTGAATTCTATTTTTGTAGTCTTGTAGTCGGTGGTCTGCTGTCGTGATTGTCTTTAATGCATTAGGCTGAATAAAACTGAAAAATTCCTTATGAATAAGGCGGTAATTTCCTTTACTCAGCGAAGCTTTTATCTGACGCAAGTAGAGAAGAAATTTCTTAAGCGCGGCAAAAAGTCTACAATGCAAAAAGTCTGTACTAAGCAAAGACACTATGTCATATACCTAGAGTAGAAAATTCTTAACCCCAGCAATGCAGAAACTTTTTAATCAGTAAAGCCACTACATGTCACACCTAGAGAAGATAATCCTTAAGCCCGCCTAGAGGTCGGCAATGGAAAAAAAGCACTTAATTACTTCACGAAGACACTATTCGGCATAACTAGAAGAGAAAATTCTTAAGCCCCATGTGCCAACAATCCAGAAAACCTTTCATACCATACACCTATTGTCACAGTAACTAACAAATTCACTAAGAAAATTGTTACGACTTGTAAAACTTTGTGGGTCCGTAACTCCAAAAATATGGGCTTCCCGCTATTTTTATTTTATTTTACATTTTCTTAGAATTAAATTTTCTACAAAATTGGATTTTTTTTTTAAATTGGAGGAGTATCGGTAAAATAGCACTAAGCCCGTCCATTTAGCCCAAAGTTTATAAACCTTTAACGATCGCAATATAAAATAATTTTCGGGTCATATAACTAACAGATGCTGGAACTGTTGTAGAGTATGCATTTATAGATTAAATCAGAAGAATTTCAGCAAATTTCATTTGTTTTAACTCATCGAAAGAGTATAAAAGCTACGCATCTTTTCAAATAATTTAATTCATAGCAGAAGTGATGCAATTTATAATACAAAAAATAACTCACCCTTTGCGTAGCTGCTACTTCTTCAAGATCACTGTCATCGTTATTAGCGGCCTTCGAATTTATGGCATTCGAAGAAATCACTTGTGGCTCATGACTTTCATGCTCCGAATCACTATCGAATATTTTTCTTTTTACTACCATAGTTTTTCTCTTCTTCATCACAATTACACTTTCATTTTGCTGGGAGGCTGGAATGGATGGACTGCATGCTGTGTTTGGCATTTTTATGCACGCTGATGATGAACTGTTGCTCAACGATTTCGGTAATTTGCCTTTGCCTTTTGTATTTTTCAAATACATATCGAAGAGACTGGGCGATTTTTCATATTTTTGTTTGTCCGTGCTTAAACGTGAAGATGGAGAAGTTAGTACATCTGTGGGATTTTGAGTGCTAAATGTGGGTTTATTTGCTGAAGTGGTTGGATTAAGAGATGATTGGCATTTCTGCAGTTTTATTTTATTGGATAATTTTGAGGCTAAAGAAGGCCTTTTGCAGGCTACGGGTTTTATTATAGGTGATCGTACATGCTCTTCGGCAAAGATATCGGGCGATTCTCTTACAATAGCTGACGTTGTGCTGGCAATGCCTTCTTTTACATTTTCTCTCTTACCAAAGGATTGGGAATTTTTAATTAGTTCTTCTTCTTCTGGAAACGGATCCATAAATGCTTCCATATCTATATCTAGTTCTTGTTGCAAACACAAATCCGCTGGTGTTTTAAATGATGATGAAGGGTTTTCTGATGTTCTTCTTGTGTGGCTAGAGCTAAGATCAATCTCTGGTGTAGAATTCAAGGAGTGGCGATTTAAGTCTTCTTTAGAGAATTTTTTATTATCTCTTGAACTGGCTATTTCTGTAGATTTATTGACAGGTTGTATGGAAATGCAAGTACCATTTTTATCCTCTTTGCTTTGATTCTTAGTAAAATTCAATTCAGCTTCGGCAGCCGCCATTATTAAATCATCGTCATCGGGTAAATTAAAATCTTCAAAATGATTTGCATTTAAGCTCGTTGACTCAGAAGCTTTAGCTTCCGTTTTAAAATAATTTTCAAAGTCTTTTAAATTAGTTTGTGGGTCTGGAGACGACTTTGTTGCATTTAAAGAGCTTCCCTTCAGATTAGCCTCCAACATTAGTAACGCATCCTGAACTTGTTTTGAATCGGTACTCGTATTATCAAAACCATTGTATTCTTTATCTATAATGTGCTCTTCTCTAGTTTCTTCATGTGTGCTCAGTGTGTTCTTTCTTAAGGTGTGATCTCTCTTTAAGGTTTTGGATTCTTGTACCGGTGTTGATTTGAAAACTATATCTGGTTTATTGAACTCTTGCCATTGGTTACAGTATTTCGATTCAGTCATCGAAAAATCGTCAAAGCTATTGAAAGTGTTTTCATCTTCGGGCACAGCAAAGTTTTCATAGATCATTGATTCTTGCACATTGTTATGCATTTCAGTCTTCATTTTGTCCTTGTAAAAGCTGGTTTCTTTAAAACGCGTCTGTATCCAGTCGTAGTTGTCATGTCGCTTGCCATCACCATAACCTTCAAAAATATTGTCCAACTTCTTTTGAAAATTGTTCATTTCTTGTGGATCTTCCTCTTCGGAATCGCTTTCGCTGTCTAGACATTCCTGCTTGTATTTTTCAAATTCCAATTCATCTAGAAACTTTTCAACCTTCTCCAAACCTCCAAAAAGATCTACAATGATGGCATTTATTTCTCTAACGCATTTCTCGTGTTCGCTATAGTTTTCGGTTTCGTTATCATGTAAAGTATTCAAAAGTTGCATTTGCTCTAGATTTTCTTTGATATATTGCGGTCTGATTGTTAACAGCAATGCTTTCATTTGCCTAGACAATTCTTTTGATTTTAAATGATAACCCAGATCACTGATTTGGGACCTTTTTACAACATCCCGTTTGGTTATAGCAGTTTTAAGAAATGCTTTGATTTTACTCAAACGTTCCGGTTTAATTCCTTTAGACGAGGATTTCTCCGCCGCAATATCGTTGGGATTTTTGTCAGCATCATTATCACATACATCAATTGTGTCATTAGCAATATGACTAAAGGCCTCCTGAGTTCCATTTAATATTTTATTTAAGCAGTTATTGGTTTTATTTGTTGTACCAGAATCTTTAAAGAAGTTTTTAATGGTTCCCTGACTATTGGTGACTTTAGTTTGTGAATTTTTAGTGACTGTTTGGGTTTGAGTAGCTATAGGTGATTGTAAATCCTTAAAAAGATTTTTAATTTTATCCAATTTGTTGACAATGTTTTGCTGCGTCTGAGGACCTGGTTTAGCTTGCGTAAAATTTGTATCATTTTCAAAAAATTCCAAATCTTCTTTATCGTATTCCTTAGGTTTCTTTTGGAAAAATTTGCGCAAGTCCTGGGCAGCTTTCTTGGGAGTGACTTTTTTCTTGTTTGCCGATTTTTTGCTTTTTTTAGTGGCCACTTCTTCATCATCCGAGGCTGGTTTAATAAACGTTTGTATACATTTCGGTTTAAATTCAGTGGGCACTAGCCGTGGTGCATTTTTATACAAAGACTGTTGTACTACGTTTGATTTTAAAAGCTTTTTATTTATTTGGTCCTTATTGGACAACACTTCACGTAGTAATTGCTGTTCTCTGCCCTCCGTAACCACCATTATAACATGGCCACTTTTCTTACGTCCAGTACGGCCAATACGTTGAACAAATCTCATAGGATTAGAAGTGCTTATGTCAAAACATATAATTAATTCTACTTCGCCCACATCGATACCTTCCTCGCCAATTGAGGTGGCTATAAGGATATTGCTTTTGCCCGAACGAAAATCATTCATAATTTGAATTTGCTGTTTTTGTGTTAAGGCTCTTAAAGAGCCAGTACCACCTTGACCTGTTCGTAAAGAGAATAAATAATTTTTTCGAAATAATAAAATAAAAATATTGAAATATTTCTCATTAATTACCTACAAAGCATCTGGGATTAAGAAGAGGTACATGCTGTAATAACATGCGATAGATTAACATCACAGATTCACGATATTCGCAGAAAACTATGGCACGAGAATCACTATTCGCCTGAAAAAAAATTGATTTTGAAGTAATAAATTAAAAAATGATATTTTTATATAAAATAAAGAAAACTTAGACTTAAAATATGTTAGAGACTTTTAAAATAATTACACTGTGAAACAAAAAAGTTTATATTTTTCGTGCTTTAACTAACTGATTTATAAGTTATTTAACTTCTTTACATAAATTGTGAGATGTAACCACTAATTTGGTCTACAGATTGTACCATAACTTGGGACAAGCTTGTTCAATCTTGCTTAAATCACATTTAGTTTGGTCTAATCTCTTTTTGTGTGTGCTCTTCAGAACGAGATTTAGAGATTGTTTTTGTAACTAAAATAAAAATATTCGTTTGGAATTTTGTATTGAAGCAAAATAAAATTTTAGCTTTTTATTGTTGTTTCAATATCTTTTTAGTAATAATTTTTCTTAAGGCCTTTTTATATAAAAACTTTTAAACTATTCACATTTTTTCAATATTTCGCCACTCCTTTTTGTGGATTCTTCAGAAAAATATATTTTTTCTTTTTGTTTTTTTTTTTAACAATAATAAAAAATTAAAAAAATTATTACTAAATGCTTCTGGTTTCTTGACCTCTTTTTTTAATTATTATTATATTCTGATATTTTTAAGCTTAAGGTCTTTTTATTTTAATTTTATTTCGTCACTCAAAAATTATTACGTTTTTAAAAGCTTCTAATCGACATATTGTCTCAATTTTAAATATTTTTATTAAAACAATACAGATTTATATCGCATAAAATATGTTTAAATTGCTTTAAAGTCTACAGCTGATGACATAATAAACAAAAAGTAAAAAAAAATATATTAATAAAATTAAAACAAAAAGTAATAAAATATGTATATATTAAAGGCCTAATTCATAAAAAATATTTCATGCTTATAACATCGTTATTTGACATATTTCTATGGGATAATTGTCAAATAAGACGGTTATAAGCATGAAATATTTTTTATGAATTAGGCCTTAATAAAATAATTTGGTTCAATATTTTATTTTATTTACAAAAACGGCCACTTTGAATGTTTTCTTTTTGTTAAAAAAACAAAATAACAAAGAAATTAACAAAAATTAATGAAATGCATATAGACATTGGTAAACCATCAACAAATAAATTTCATTCAAAATAAAATGGAGCTTTTGCTCAAAATATATTATGTAGAACATAAAAAAACCAAAAGAATGCTTCAATATAGATACCCAAGCGAAATTGTTTATTGCATTTGCAAAAACAGTCAGTTCAGTTTAAATATTTTCTTTCTTTAAACAATAATAAAAAATTAACAAAAAATTATAACTAAAATGTTTCAATATAAAATACCCAGACGAAATTAGGTATTTTATTTACTAAAACATTCAGTTAAACTTTGAATGTTTTCCTTTTTTTTAAATACGAAATAACACCAAACAGCAAACTGTTTTCAAAAGATGAGCCAAATAAGAACGTTTACAAAATTTTTTAGCAGTTGAGCAAAAAAAAATTATATTTACCTGAAAATGTTTTAACAGACATTCGCGGGTCTTTTCAAATTTGGGATGTCCAAAATCCAAGTCCCTTGGTATTTCTGCAATTTTACCATTTGTCATAGGGGCTGCTGAAATATCAAAAGGATTTGGACCCATGCTATTTTTTAGATTCTCAACCAAATTATGTAAGCGCGGATCCATTTTCAAAATGAATTTATTTTTTCCATTAACATCTTCTTCAAAGTTGTTGAGGAATACCCTTAAACCATGACGTTCCAATAGTTCCAGGGCATGGTATATACTTATACAAATGGCAAAATTAGTACTAATCGCCGAATGCTGAGGGTGGCGACCCATATGAAAAGAACGATCACGATATCGTTTTTGTTCGAACAGTAGAAAATTACGATTAATATTTGTTAAGGAACCAGATAAAACCTCCGCCTCTGTTAACTGCCTGAGATAGGGATCCACAATGGACAATAGATCTTCCCGTATGTTTTGGATTTTCTCACCCATTGGAACAACTATGGTGTCCATAGTTCTTTTGTGCACATAAGGCAGTACATCAATTGAAGTTTCCCAGCGCACTTCTAGATGCGATATTAGGAGATTGCGACATACCTCTGCCACATCTTCCATAGTGCGACCAGGTGTAGCAGATAAGGCCAAAACCCGATAATATTTTGTGTTTCTGGCTAACGCTTGCGACACTTCTGTGTAAGCGTATTTACCTTTGGCTCTATGGGCTTCATCCATAACAATAAGTTTTACATGATCAAAGGGGAAATCGGTTTTATTCGCTGCAGGAAGACTTCCATCTTCACAGTCAACTTCTTGTTGCCGACCACCTAGAATATCGGACTGCACTACTTGAGGCGTGGCAAAAATAACACGTTTTGTTCTCCATATTTCTGTTCTTTTCGACCTTTCCAATTTACCCGTCAACTCTACCGTATCTTTATTGGGAAATGGCATAATTTTTTGGCAAGCTTCGATCTGCTGATTCACCAAGGGCCTGGTCGGCGCCATAAATATTACTTTACCCCGTGGATACCAACGATAAAAGTTGTACATAACAACTGCTGCTATAAATGTTTTACCCAGACCCGTTGGCAACACCACCAGGGTATTACGGTACAGGGCTGCCTGTACAATACTCATTTGGTAGGAACGGCAGGGTAAATTATTAGGATATATCCACGATTCCCCCATATTATTGTCGAAACCTTCATGCTGGGTCCCATCACGCAGTCTTGATGTATCCGGCTCTTTTAGTGGATTGTCCAGTAGACTCTGTATAGCAGTATCATTCAAACCAAGTTCTCCCCAGCTCTCATCATCTTGTACATTCATTGTATTCTTTGATATGGCACTTAAAATATTTCAACATTTAACGTTTATAAAATTTTATTAATTAACAAAAAACAAACAACAAAATATCAAACAAAATTTCGCACGTACACTAACACTAGTTAACATTTTAAACATCTGTTAGAAACCCGATCTTGTGATAACAAGACAGCCCAGAGCTGACATTTTTGACGGCGATAAGTCCATCGACTTGGTTTTACTTGAAGCATACATTTTCTGCAAACAAAAAAAAAACATATGAGAATACGCATGTGGTTTATAAAATTATTATTAAACATATTATTAAAAATTTTCATATTATACGCAAACATTGTTAACAGTTAAGGCTGTAACAGTTAAGGCTGTAATTCATTATTCAACACAAACAAGTGATCTGCCAAATATGACATATGCGCTAAAAATATATGTGGACTAAAGTTTTTCTGGCAATTTAAAATAATATATGAAAATTTTCATAAACTGAAAATGATCAGAATAAAATTTATTCAGACAGATATTTTTGCATCATTGATGTTCAATAGTGTATCACCTACAGCGCCACTTTAAACAGGCTTTTTAAAAGCAGTTAGAATCTGTTTATTTTTGTATGAATGAACCTTGCGATTGTGTAGGAATCATGGGCTTAATGACAAACACATTATGTAAATTTTTAAAAATAAAGACAGAGATTTTATTTTTAAAATTGTTAATTAGCAACTCAGTTTTACAAAATTTTTTAAAAATCTTCGGCGTTGTGATAAGACCTTAGCGTTGCCATTTTCGTTATTTTATGCATTATGGCGATATTGACTATTCTTCTCGTTGAAAAATTAGTTCGGTTATTTTTTTATAAGATGCATGTATTTATATTAACGTGTTCTAATACTTTTAGATGTATTTATAGTCAATATAATAATTTACATAAAACACAGTTTTGTAAAAAATATTTATATATACATATATATTGATAACAGATATTACATACATTTTGGTTCTGGCAGCACTGTTTACCATCTCTCTCTCTCACGAACGCCACAAACACACAACGAAACATGTACAAAAACACTGAACATACGAAAGAAAAAACACAAACGACAAGAAAAAAACATCATGAATACCCCCCAAACATTTAGTTCGTTGGAAAAATGTTTAAGCGTAGCATGTGTGACGGACAACGACAAAAGTAGGGCGGTTTGTTTAACGTTCTTTTATAACAACCTCTTCTATGAGCGTTGGCTTCCTCTTTTTCTAGTAATTTTATTTGTGAAACAAAAATTGATTGTGAGTGGATGAATGAATATGTTTTGAAGAAAATGCTATTTGATGTTTTGTTTGAGAAACTAACGCGCGGTGTTTTAAAACAAACAAAATTAAATAGCTTTGAGCAAGCATTTTAAAACAAATATATTGTAAAATTATGAAACAAAACGGCGTCTCTGGTAAAAATTTTATATAAAAGAACAAATTATTTTATGATAATTGTCTTAAAATGTTGGCGCCTTATTTGTTAAACAAAAGTTTAATATTTGAAATCTTGTTAGAAGAATTATAAAAAAAAGAAAATTAATAATAAATTCTATAAATTTGCTACAGCTTTAGCTGTCAAAAGATGCAAAAAAGTGCAGTGTTTGGACGAATCTAATAGATAAAAAAAATTAACTGCTTCCTGAACAAAATTATTGTGCTGAAGATAATTGCAATTAATCTGCTGCTCAAAGTGCAATATAATTTGCATTAAGAATATGTAAGTTTACCATTATTTTACATTTGTTTTAAATGGATGCACAAATTCATGTTTGTAGATACTCTCTATTGTTAATGTCAAAGAAACAAAAACAAAAATCATCACAAATCTTAAAACATTTTGTTTTTTAATTCCCTGTTTGACTTAGTATCTTCTCTCATTATGTGCAATAGTAGGGTTGCCAAAACAAATGCTTCGTTAAATTTTCTGTGGACTAGAATAAAGAATGAAAAGAATTTTATGGCTCAACAGCTATTTAGACAATTTAAACTGACTTATCTTTATTTATATTTTGTGGCTGTGACAGCGAATTTTAACTTTTATTTCTTTTACTTATTATTAATGTAGGTATGTTTGCTCCTGGCTAACAAATGCTGAAACTATTAATAATAATGAATAGGTAGTTTTTTTTTTAAGAAAACTACTAATTCGTATCATTATTCTCTGTTTATTAAGCGCCAAGTTCCAAAATAACAGAAAAAAGTATATTTTTAGAATAACTAGGAAATGTCGGATAAGCTCTGAAAATCTATGGCTTGATAAATTGTTTTCAAGTTGGAAGCGAAATTGTTGCTTAAACTCTTCCATAGGGCATAGTACTGAGCGGCAGCGACAAATCTATTCATGATGTAGAATTTATTCATGTGCTCTCCACCACCATCATTCATCGCATTGCAATAAAATTCTATGAAATCTTACGCTCATGCCCAAAAAGTGTTTTCTAATTGGATCTTCTAAAGATGGCGCTGCTGAGGAGAAAATAAAATAACTGAAAGAAACCTCTCCTCTTATCTATGTACACAGCAGTGATGTACGAATATTCGTATTCGAATTGCGAATATTTGGCGTTTGCTCCCATATTCGCTATTTATGCGTATATTTTATAAGCACAAGTTAATAATAAGAGAAAAAAGCTAGGCGTAAAAATTAAAAAATTATTCTATCTCAATTCAAAGAACATTAAATATTAAATGGTTACATCATTGATTTTTGTTATAAAAGGTCAACAAAAAATGTCGTGTAAACACATTGCGAGAAAATATTTCTTTTGCCTGTTTTAGACTAAAATTAAAATCATTTAAATTACAGTCATTTGATTTTGAATTATTTCCACTCAAAACCTGGCATACAATTTGTCTCTAGATTATTTGGTATATAATGTGGCTTTTTGACAAAAAAAAAAAATAAATAAATAAATAAAATCAAAATGTACATTTTTAATGGATCAGGGGTCCATCTGTTATAGAAATTTTGTGTTGCTATCGTTTAATATTTTGGTGACTTTTTCTACTTGCTATAATGTACTCGAAAAGAATTATGAAGTTCTTTTATACATGAAATTTTTTATTTTGCATAAAATATGTACTCTTATTCGCATTCACGCATATTGCTTCAGATATTCCCATTCATATTCGGGAATATTAAAAATTGATATCACTATTTCGTAGTATAATGTAAAATAAAATTTTTAAATACATAACTTTTTTAATAATTACATATATTGAAATCGCGTTTCTTTTCATAAATTTGTCAATGTCACGTCAAGCCAAATTTAAAGCAAAGACATCTGCTTAATATTTTTATTCGGAATTTAATTACTTTGAACATATTCTTATTATTTTCTAGGCCTTAGAGAATAGTCAGAAACTGTCAGCAGTGATCAATTGTTGCCGGCAACCATAATGTAACTGCCCTATTTTTGATATAGCCTTGTCGTGACGTTGAAAAGTAGCTTGTTACACAATAAGGTAGAATAGTTCTAGTTTTTTTTTACTAATTTTTTGCGTAGACGCATAATAATTCTTCTATGTAGTTGTAAAAAAATATCCAAATTTTAAAAGTATTTTAATCTTAGATAAAAATGGCATCCCTTTATTTATGTTTGAGTTTCATATTGCAAGTTAAATTTTTTACTCACATGATGCTTAATGCTTTATCTTAAAATGAATATTGTTTTTAAAAATACTCTGCAGGAAAGTACCTACCTACATATTTATATCATTATATAAAACTATGTGCATATGTAACTAGGTATAAAATTTAAATTTCACGGCAGAAGGTCAACAATTTATGAAATACATAGTACAAGTAGAGTTTGAATATGGTCTTCGATGTAATATGCAATTGATTAAAACCCTGATTTTGAAATTTTTGTCACTTGCATGGTTTTACGTTTCATATGAAGATATGTATGTACATATGTATGCCCATACAAGCGTACATAGGTAGATACATCTGCATTAGAGTTGTACGGCTCCTGAATGAATTAATTCAATTGAATCATTCATTCAACTGAGCGAGGTGAATCTTTCACTTTACTGAGCGTTTTTAGCTCCTTTCTTTCACTTCTTTCAGTTGATTCAGTTGTTTCATTGAATCTATTTCTTTCAGTAGCTCTTTTCTTTCATTTGTTTCAGTAGCTCTTTTCTTTCATTTGTTTCAGTAGCTCTTTTCTTTCACTTCTTTCAGTTGTTTCAGTAGCTCTTTTCTTTCAGTTGTTTCAGTAGCTCTTTTCTTTCACTTCTTTCAGTTGATTCAGTGATTCAGTTGTTTCAATTGTGTCATTGAATCTGTCTCTTTCAGTAGCTCTTTTCAATGCTGGTATGTCAAAATCTATATGAAAAAAAGGAATTAATTCACTCAATGCAGATACACACATGGTGGTGGCGCTTTATATTATTAGAGCTGCCAGATGAAAATTCTTAAACAGCACTGCCATGATACATATTTCAGTACTTATTAACTTGGTGCGTATATATACATATATAAACATATACGTAAATTAACTGAGAAAAATCTACAAAATACAAGTTTAAATAGAAAATATTACTTTATTAAAATAGGTTCGAATGCAAAATATTTAAAATCACTTAAATATTTATATAGTTATTACTTATGTTCAATAAATGTGTTTTATATTACATACGAGTATTAACGAAAAAATAAAAAGGCATAAGTGGTTGTTGTATTAGCTAGTCTGATTCTTTAATTTTCTTTCATGACATTTTCATTTCATGAATTATGGCTGAGCTAAGGAATCAACTGAGCTAGTGAAAGAAATGAATGAATTAATTCAGTAAAGTGAGCGGAGCGGAAAAGAGCGCTCACTCAAAAGAGCTGTTTTGTACAACTCTAATCTGCATAGATACCAATAAAACAAAATCTGAATTTTAAACTACTTATGTTAGCAGTATTGTATTTTTTATGAACATTGTCTTTTTGTTTTGATTCCACTAATATGTTTCGTAGAGTAGAAAGCAAACGAAAACAAATGTTTACTTGCTCTTTGCTTTCAGATGGTTTTTTATGTAGCTAACTCTTTCTCGCTTTCATTCTGCATCAAGTGGAACATAAGTTATTCTTCGTATTTGTTTTTCTTTAGCTTTTACATTGGCTCTCTTCCTCTCTCTTTGTTTTGGCCGTTTTTTCATGATCATTGAATTGAGACTTCTCTTTATTACATTTGTGCTGTCGTTGGCTGCCAGCACTGCCATATTGGTTTTTAAATTTATTGAACAAATCGGAAAAATTCCAATGTCTTTTACTTCACTTGAAATAACTACCTTAAAAAGTCTTTAATATTTTTGTTTGTTTGATAGTAAATAATTACGAATATTTTATTCTCTTATCAGCTGACTTAAGTTTGCATTAACACTCGTAATTATCACAGAAGTTGGCAACACTAATTCAAAAATGATAATAAATATGTAGTGCGTCAAATTTTAATGCTTATTTTATGCTTTATTGTTAACAATGCTGTATGTATTAATTTATATTGTTTATCGTGTTTTGTTTTTTAATGTTTTTAATGTAATTATTTTATTATTAGCTTTAAGGAAATACAGATCTGTTTAATATTTTTACTTCCTTTTAATTAATATTATAAAACGGTAGCGTTGATTGCTTATTTTGTGATTTATTAATTACAGTGCAATGACTACCTACATTGTTTTTGTTTATAATATTGTGGTAATAACTGTAATTCACGTTGAACCCTTTTTCCATTGCATTTTTATTTTAAAAATTATATTAAAGCTCAGATAATGAATTTGTCACAATGACCGGGAAAGTACCTGTATACATAGGTATATTTCTTGTACCTGTGCAGTGCATGCACATACATTTTACGTGTTTTTATAACATTATCTCCTTCTATCTATTCTCTCTTCTATCAGAATTATATCAGCTACAACAACTGATTATTATGTACATCCATATTTGAATTTTAATTTTATAAGAAATTAATTTAAATGAATTAAAATAAACAACTAAAACGCAATCCTTCAGAAGATTTTTAATGTATTGAAATTTGTAGAACAGAATATATCGGGTGGATCAGCTATCGGTTTAAATTTTAACCACCGGTGATTTCGAATCTGGCAATACTTGTGTCATTCTATTCTGTCACAAAATTCAGTATATTATCTCCACTGAACGAAATGAGTCAATTTACGTTTGAACAAGATTGCGATTTATGGGAAACTTATTTTTCTTAAACAAAGGCAATAAGCCGATATTGAACGAAAATGTCGTATACAATTTGGCGCAGAGAAGGGGGGGTGCTTTAAAATCATGTGAAGTAAGGCCATGATGCCTTTATTCCTCAATTGAATGGGAGATAAAGCCATAATGGCCTTATTTCCCAGTCATTGAGAGTTAAGGGCATATCCAAAATTGCGCGAAATGAGAGATATAGCCATATTTTTTTTTTGCGAATGTGACATAAAGCCATATATTTTTAGAATATTGTTATGCATGGTGTAAACATTCTGTAAAAGGGAAAATCCTTAGTTATGATTGCCGAAGGCCGGCAATGCAGAAAATCTTTCCTCAGGGAAGCCTCTGTTCGACATACATAGAGGAGAAAATCCTCAAGCCCGGCTGGTACAATTTTTGGTTTGTGTCTGCGCTAGTTTAATTTGTCTTCACACACCACATGAACAATTAGTTATTAAGTTTATAAATAATATTTTATCCATATTAATAATAGGTGTTACCTGCCTTTTGCCTGTAAGGAAACTTAAAGTAACTTTAAATAATAAAAAACAATTAATTAATGACTTCAACTAGCGATTCCTTATCGCCTAATTGTCTCATTCGTTTAGTTATATTTAGAACCCTTTTACATTATGAATCGGAGCATTATCTTGTTGCCGAATCCGTGGATTTACTTTAGGGAATCTAATTCAGTTAATTTTGCACCCTTAATTTTGATTTTAATTTAATCTCAATAATGAGCTAAAGGTCTTTCCTTTATTATAATACAATTTTAATTATAAGTTAAAGTTTATAAAGTAAAAATAGTAATAATAACAAACTTAACCTCAACTTATCTCGACATGTTTTGTTTTGCTTTGCTTTTAGTCTCGACGAACTTTGTTCAGTGATTTGTGTTTTGTGCACTAAACACAGTTTTTACCAGTGCTGCATTTTTACTTCCAATTTAATAACAATTAAGTGCTTATTGGGCATTTACTTAGTTAAAATTTTATGTAGTTGCGTGTACAGTTGTCAAAGGATGCCAATTACACAAAAAAAGCAAGCTAAGAATTTTTAATACAATTTGAATTTAGAAATATCCGCTGCGTTCGTTCAATTCGAAAAGTAAATATTCAATATTTCCATGTATTTCATAAAGCCGCATTTCTTAGATACCCTACTTAAGAATTTTCTTCCTTTCTGATTTTTTGTTTTTTTTCATTAACACTAAATAAATTTATTTCGTGCCAAATATTCGTGCAATCACTTCCCTAGTA
This sequence comes from Linnaemya tessellans, assembly GCA_951800035.1. Classification (NCBI taxonomy): domain Eukaryota; kingdom Metazoa; phylum Arthropoda; class Insecta; order Diptera; family Tachinidae; genus Linnaemya; species Linnaemya tessellans. The sequence goes on along the minus strand of OX637534.1, from coordinate 25,647,054 downwards.
CTACTATTTCTTGTGTGTAATTGTTGTTCACAATAAAATACGACTTGTTGATAAAAAAATTTATTTAAAAATAGCAACACTTTCGTTAATTATCCGCACGTGCAAAAAAAAATTAGTTAAAAAAAATATAAAAAAATTAATTTGTATGTGCTTACATGTACGTCTATATATAATTTAAACAAACGTAATAAATAAAATCCAAATCATTTCATTAGACCAATGAGGAAAAAAAAATTTAAAATTAAATACTTTACAAGGTATTTACGTCATTCTAGTCTATATAATTAGCGTGCCTCTGTCGTAAGTATAAAACACAGTAAGAAATTTTGTGTGACGACATTCGAAATTCAATAAATTTTTAACAAATTTAGAAAGACTTAAATTTTTACCCAATATCTTGACCAAAAATTTCTCGCCATTGCAGACTATTTTTCACATCAGTATTTTGGTTTATTAGATTTCTACACTGACTGTAGTAAAAGTAAGCTAAAATATGATCAATTGCAAAATTGGAAATGCATCTCTGCGCGCATCTGTTGAGCATGTTCAGCTAATGTGAGTGCTTATTTGAACAGCAGATAACAAAAAACAAGAAGAAAACACCTCCTCTACGTTCAAACGAATTCATATAAAATTAACTTGGGACAAACTGATGTCTAAAGAAATAAGTTCATAAAGGAATGAAAAATTGGGTTTTTAACTTTCACTCGAGGTTTTGGAGATATTTAGGAAATCTCCGAAACAGACTCTTGTAATCTGATATTATATCCAGACACAGTTTAACTGCTCATTTACTTAGCGTTTACACATGCCACTGGGAGTTCGAAAAATTCAATACACTTATAACTTTTTACTAATACACATACATTTTTTCTAGTGGCAGCTAATTTTGCATGCGAGTAAAAATTTGGCACTTGCATGGCACTAAATGTCAAAACGATAATCAATGTTACCCTGCCAAAAATTTAATGCAAACTTTCTGGATTACAGTAAAATTGTAATTAAAGTTTTAACTTATTTAATGTATTATTATGCAGTATTTCTTGAAATTAGCAAGTTTGTTAATTAAAGGGCATTAATATTATTAAAATAATATTAATAATAATATATGCTAACCTTTTCCCCAAAAGTGCGCCTATATGGTGAACTCGGTAACTCTACATAACAAACAAAACAAAAAGTTGAATTGGAATCAAAATTGAAGTTTACGCTTCGACGACATTTTGAAAATGAACTAACAATGGCATGTGTAGACACAAAAGCAAATTGCATGAGATTCGACTATTTCGAATAATTTTTCGTTGATAATACGTATACAACAATGGCATGCCACTACTTGCATGTGTAATCGCAGCGTTAGAAACTGTATGCAATTTTAGACTTATTTTTTTTTCTTTGAATTTACTTCGTTCCCCTCCAGAATTCCAGGGGCTGGGAAATTTGTTTGGAGGAACCCTTGGGGTCCAACAGTAATCAACAAATTTATTTATTTTTCTTCTTCGTAGAATACTTTACAAAAATATTTGCAAATTGTATTGATGCACAGATGCCAACTGGGTTCTTCAGACCGTACACCGGCGATGTTATTAAACGTATTCTCTTTTCCGTTACTGTGTCTGACTGTACACGACATATGCCTTCACATAGGAAGTAGCAACGTAGTAGAAAAAAAAACCTCAGAACAACCGTAAACCTATACAGTTATCTGTGTTGTTGAAATTAACTAGTGCGAGTGAGACGCAAAACTCCCGAAAGAGAGTAAACAATCAGTGGTCTGGCTGCACTTAAAAAATAATTGCTAACGAGTCTGGATGTTGACTGACTCGGAGCTGCTTTGCGACTCTTTAGACTTATTTAATATGCCGTACAGAAAGTAAATTAATAAATTGCTTAATTTAGTAAAAATGCAACCCTTGTCAACCAAGTACGTCATCTAAGGGGTATGTTCAGGGAAAGAAAATCATCTATATTAAGAAATAAACAAAAAACCAAATATAAGTACTCAATTAATATTAAAATTCCCTTAACAGTGCATGTCGTAACATGCCATTAGAAATCGTTACCTTAATATAGAATGGCTCTAACTCATTATTATTTTGAAATCGAGATTATTGCATTTTTTGTTACATTAGGTGTTCTTCTACCGAAATATACAAAAAACTCTGAATCAGATAAATAATGAGTTAGGGCCTTTCTATGTTAAGGTAACGAAATAATATTACAATATTTTAATATACTTTAAAACTACTTTTCTAATTTAAATTCCTAATATGATGATAAAAAATACATGGGACAATCAATGAATCCATAGGGCAAACGGCAGAACAGAACAAGGTTTCTTCGGAATTCACCTCACTCCCACGATCATTTCTCCTGTGTATCTAGGTCTATACATGCTACGTATAGCAGCAATTATGGGGGAAAGGTATTTAATCGATTTATAAAAATCAGTGATTTCGACGACGTGTTTTTGTACCTTGTGCTGAAAAGGCTGATGCGGCTTTCTAGGCTGTGATTCTTTAGCTGATTACCCTTAAAATTTATCCGTTAGTATCATATATTAACAACAAGAACGGACGGAGGGTAAAGCACATAAGAATTAAAGAAAGTATGTAGGTTCGCTTACAATATCCTGAAAGAAGATGAACGGGCACCTAAGGTCACATCCACGATAAAAAAAGCAGTTCTCTTTCAAGAATTGCAAAAGTAACCATACACTGGTAACGCATACTGTGGTTTACAGATGATGTGCCTTCCAGCATGATTTTTACCGTTGGAGTGGACGTGTTGTTGCATTAGACTTTACGGTGATCGATCTTGAGCGCCTTTTTATGGAAATGTCGTGGGATGGGCATCGTGGCTTCCTCAATAACAGCAGCGTATTGGATGAAATTTACTCCTGGAGTCCATATGAAGGCAGTCAGTTGCTGCTTAATTCGCTGGGAGTGATGTTGGCTTATGCTACGTCTCCACTAGACATCAAATATGTCGACATCATGTCGGACATGAGAAAGTCCAATGTAGGCCGCAAATGTTCATGTCTCCCCCATGTCCAGCCATCGTTGTCTTGCCTTCCATGTCCGACTTGATATTCGCGTTCGTGTATAATTTCAAAGGAGAGCAAAAGAGATACGAACGCAAAAAGTTAAAATGTTTTTCTTTTGCACAACCTCAAAATTACTTCAGAAGTCTAAACAAGCTGTCGCCACATACACGAACATGGACATATTAATACCGTTGCTCTGCCGGTGTCATGTCCAGGTCGATGTCTAGCGGAGACGTAGGTTTAAGGACTCATGTGCGATCTGTACTAGTGGGGAGTTGCACTTCAGTAGAATAGGTATTTTTGTTGCGGTCTATCTGCGATTGTAAACGTTAAGCTTTTTTTTTAAGTATTACCAGCAGTCAGGGCATGAACGCTACACATGCAGTGCATTGCACCGGAACTACCAAAGAGGGGACAGTATTTTTTTTTAGGAGTAGGACCAGCACTCAGGGGATGACCCCTATATATGCAATGCATTGCGCCGGAACTGAAAATGAGGGGATAGTATTGAGGAGACAGATTAGGAAAAATGAGAAGATAGACAGTTTTTTTTTTTAGCTATTTCAACCTTTTACTTCGACGGCTAATTTTTGCTACAGGGCCGACGAAGGTGGGTGCTGTTACTCTGCTTTTTAGTACATGATAGTGTCAGTCGCTGCCAATTATGTTCAGTGATCAGTGACTATGCCTTCATCATTGAAAACATGCTGGCAACAACTAACACAACCACACACTAATGCTGATCAGAAGAATTCAACACAATATTTCATGACTCAGAGCGGGCTCGAACTCACGACCCTCCGTTTCATAGTCTCGTGTTCTACTACTTCAGCCAACAGCACCCACCCATTGAAAAGATAGAAAATATTTTGTAGGTATTTTAACCTTTACTTCACTGGCTGATTTTTTGCTTCAGAGCCGAAGAAGGAGGTTGCTGTTAGTACATGATATCATCAATCGCTGCCAATAATTGTTCAGTGATATGCCTTCGGCACTGAAACAGACTAACAGCAACTAACAGTACCATGTACTCGTAGTGCATGATTGTGCATGCACTAATAGTGATCACAAGAATTCGACACCATACATATGACTGAGCGAGGAGCCGCACTCGGCTCTTCCTGCTTCATTATGTAATGTTAATTACTTCAGCCAATATCAGTTTGCTGGTTATTCCTTCCACAGCATTTAGCCGCTATTGTAGTATTCTTTGCAGATCACAATGGTTTACTTTCCCGGTAACCCCGTCAGGGGTGGTGCTTTCATGTTAGTTTAGGTCGTAATTGCAGGAACAGACGACATCTGTTGGGTACTTTAAACGTGATCGCATATATTCAAAGTAGTCCAAAATGGAGTGGTAGACTGGATAAAGTGTGTAGCGTCTCAGGCACGCCTTCAACGAAATCAACAATTTAGAAATGTTACACAATAGTGTAAAGTAAATAAAAGCTACAAAAGTGGTGAAGTTTAAAAACTTTGAGGAGCACTGGCCAACATAACCAAACGCATGTACACGATCCATTACCATTCGTTATTTATATTTTCTACTTGGGTGGTAACAGAGTGCTGATGACGAGTATAGAGACTCAGAGCATGTTGACCATTCAGCTCGTATAAGACAATTAACTGTTTTCTGTAGGGTTTAGAAAAGATCATCACATTAATTACAAAAGTTTTTTTCTCAATAATAAACGAAACGAACCCAAACTTGATTTAATAAAATTAAATGTTCATTATAACTGCAGGCATAAATAAAAATACAATACAGGTGACAAACAATGTACATAAATAATGAAATTGTAAAAGCTTTTACTTTTTCAATATATAAAATATAACGAAAACAAAAACAGACAACAAACCCACAAGCACTGAGTTAATATAATTTATCTGTGATCCAGATCCAAAGTTAACATTATGATCGTAAATAATTTGACGTAATTTCACTATTTTATTTAACATAAATAAATACACTAGTTTACAACAAAAAAGAAGTTCAAATAAAAAAATAGGTTTTGAAGCACTACAATTCGTTTTATTTGCTTTCTCTAAGAACCGTTCGCGGCATATCCAACAAAATTTACTATATTGCATACATTTTACATAAATCTCGAGAATTTACTTATAATCCGAATATATTATACACTGTTTCCAACTCAAATTGCTTAAGAAACCATTTCCTCAAGATTGTCATAAAAAGTGAAAAAATTTGTGAAAGTGGGTTCTATTTGATAAGTATAATGAATTAAATATATTTAAAAACCACGATGCCAATGGCTAGTTAAAACATGAAATTAATTAGTTTTTCTAGCTTAACGAACTTAATTTATAGTGGCAGCTTTCTGTGTGAAAGTCTAGAATTTTGTCATTATAATTATTAGTATTGAAATGTTGATTTCAGATTTCTTCAAGAAATTAACACAAAATTAAATCAGTGTTATTAAAGATTAATTAGCACAAAATAAACAATAGGTAGCAGGATCCCCTTAACAATCTGTCTCTATAAATATATGCTGTGAAAATTTTTTAAACTAAAGCTACGTTCACATCTATTAAATATTTGATTTAATTTTTTAGAATTTTTTGAAAATATTTTTAAAATATGCATGTGTCTATTTCGTAAAAAATGCAATACATAATCAGTGTTGTCCTTTATCTGTCGGGCATACAAACGAAATTTTAAAGAAACTTTTATCAAAAAACTGCCGTAATAATAACGACTTTTCCTTCCAAATAACCCCAAAGGAAACAGCCTAGAACTTTGAAATCTGATGACGGCTGAGGCCAACTAAAATAGCTTGTAAGGGAAATAGTTTGTTCATCAAGGATGTCTAAACCCAGTTATGGAAATGGCGACACCGCGAAACAAATTTAAGTGGGCGTAATTCGTAAATCGTTATTGAACTTTTCTTGGATATTCCCTAGTTGTTGCTGGTTAAATTGTGTACTGTTTCCTTTTAAATTCCCCAGTCTTCTTTACAAAATAATGAAAAAAAGATGCATATAAAAGAAAAGTTACAAGGAATTCAAAGTGCTGTTGGTCGAAGTAGTTAACACGAGATTATGAAGAGGAGCGTCCTGAGTTCAACCCCGCGCTGAGTCATCAATATTGTGTTGAATTCTTCAGATCAGCATTAATACATGGTTGTGTTAGTTGTTGCCAGCCTGTTTCAATGACGAAGGCAAAGTACTGGCCACTGAACATAATTGACAGCGACTGACTGACACTATCATGTACTAAATAAACCAGAGTAACAGCACTGTCCTTCGTCGATCCTGTAGCAAAATTAGCCGGCGAAGTAGAAGGTTGAAAAAGCTATAAAAAATACTCTATCTCCTCATATATCTTCATATGTCCTCTCAATACTATCCCCTCCTTTCTAGTTCTGGGGCAATGCACTGCATATATAGGGGTTCATCCCCTGGCTGCTGGTCCGAGATAAAAGGACCCCTTCGGTAATTTTAGGTCACCCTGTATAACAAAGGGTCTTGCAACATACAACGTACAAATAATAAATTGTTTTCTTAAAATGGATGTTCTCTTCCGGCACCTTACCGCAAAGGTTTTTCATCGAAAAATCATTTTCAGCGACAATGCCTATTTCCCGGGAAAAAAAAAGTTTTTCGAATTTGGGATGATACCAATCAAGCCACGTGAGATCCAAAAGCGTCCAGCTCATCCCGAAAAAGTCACTGTTTGATGTGTATTTTGGGCTGGCGGCTTCATTTGTCCATATGTCCACTCTTGGCCTATCAGTACTCTGGCATTGTATTCTCTGTCCATTTTGCCTTCTTTCAAAATCCCGCTTCGACGGAATGGGCAGTTTAAAAACACTGTTGAAGCCCAGTCAATTGCCATGTAATCAGAAGATTTCCCCAGTGGTGAAGGTATTTGATACAAACAGTAAGTGTATTACACCACTCAAATGCCGCTTGAGTTGATCAATATAATTGAATGTTTACAGATGATTTCAATGAATCATAATATCGGCCTGTATCTCATGAATAAATGTTTCAATATTGGTTTAGAGAGCGTCATAAGTTGCGGGTTTGTATAGACATGATCCTTAAAATAGCTTCACAAAACATAGTCTAAAGGCGTTAAAGCGCACGATCTAGGCGGCCAATTGAACGCCTCAAAATGTGTAATAAACAGATCACTGGTGTCGCCTCTCAATTCTACCATTGCTTCGCGTGCTGTGTGGCATCGTTAGTCAAGTCCAGCTGTTCCATTTTGGGCAAGAAGAAAATTTGTAATCATCGCAATGATTCTGGATGCTCTTCACACCAAGTACGGCAATGTTGCATATTCATGCAACCATTCAAACAAAAATGAGCACGAAGCAATTTCTTAACCGAGCTGATTTTTGATAATAAAATTCAATAATCTGCAAGCGTTCTTCGTTTGTAAGTCGATTCCCTGGCGCAACTATCAGGTCATCGCACTAGTACAACAATACAGCAGTAGGAAAAACAGCTGGCGTTCTGTTTGTGTAAAAATCTTCCATCTTGTCAAAGATAACACGTGCTTGTGGTTTTGCTCGAATGCTTGCTTTTTACAATAACTAAACACATATTGTAAACAAACATCTTTAATAAGTAAATAAAAAAAATGGCGACAGAAAATGTAAACAACTTGTGACATTGTGGAAAATTTTGTTACGATCAAAACACACCCTGCAAAAAAAACGTCATGAGAAGTGAGATGACCCGTTCGGCCATGGTCGATTCGTGATAAAATTAAAGACCACACTGAACGTGTTTAATAGTAAAATGTTACATGAAAACAGCTGAGCTCTCAAAAACAGTGATGCCAAAAAGAAAGTTGCTAAAAATCACTCGTTACTACCGCAATTTATCTTGCGGCAACATCGTTGCTCAGTGTCCAGGGGACAGTGGAAACTGAGTGGGTCATCACAGTTAGATGCAATAGCAACAATTAGTGCTGCACGTTGCAAAGTTAAAGATTCCGTTATCTTACATACCCAGCTCTGAACAGTCTTCCCGTACAGTTGTTTCTTATAGATGTAAACTTTTCATAACTGCCGAAAAATTAATGATCGTGTCTCGTCAACAGGCATTAATGTAGTAACAAAAATCAGATGTTAATAAATTATTTCTAATAAGTGACTCATTGAATGATACACATTAATCCTGCAGACATATTCAGTTACTCGTTCAGTTAATCTTGCGCTAACTTTTCAAATTATGTGTTAAACAAATTTAGTGTGTTTTAAGCGTTTGAAATACTACCTAATCGTGCTTCAAGTTTTATTAACCCTCAAGTAAACAGCATTTGTTTAACAACATTTATCACATTTTATCCATATCAACCAGACATTTATTATACAGACGTATTTCATGTGCATACAAATGTGTCTGTATGTTCATACATACGTGTTCAGACGTTACCAGCCACCTAAATTGTGTATCTCTAGTTCTTTTTTGTCATTAATTTTTCTCGCTCCAACGCAACATAAGCTTGCATACGTTGTCTTTTTAATCTGTTATCAATTAAATGATGCCCAAGAAATCTAATGACTCATAGTTGAAATATTCTAAATTCCAAGGAAGTTTTAGTGATCAACAAAAATCTCAGGCAAAAATGTCCAAAGATGATGTTGCTTCTCGTGTCGATATAAAAACGACAATTTCAAACAAAATGAAAAAAAAAAACAAACAGGACAACCATTATATATTCGTTATGTGTTTTGTAAATGACGCGGTGCGAAATGTTCAATAATAAAATATAAAAAAAAATACAAAAAAATATACACATTTATTATCCAGTCGAGGTGGTGTACTTCAACTTATACCCGTTCCATGTGCATCACAAAGTTAAAAAACCAAACAAAGCATACACACGGCCGGTCGTTTGCTCACTCACTCATTTACTCTTACGTACATCCATACAAACGAGCACACTCAGTCACTCACTCTTTATACACACTTCAGACACAATCAAGCCGAATGGCAAACCATCAGTAACAAAAAATAATAAATGAATTTACTTACGTTTGTAGGAACATTACGTACACGGCAAAAACTTATATTGAAGGAATTTCGTCAAACTAAAATGGAAGTGTAACGTAAACATTTACGTGCAATAATTTCTTTCATCTTTCGGAGGTGAAATACCTCAACTGTGGTGTGTTTTACTTTCTTCTACATGTAAACACCGTTCAATTCCATGCGGGAAACTCACAAACGACTGCTTTTCTGGTAAACATTTATGTTACAGGTGAACACTGATACAACAGCTGCTAAATCTTACCTATAGAGATCCTCTTGGACGTTAATAGCACCAGCAACTATTAAACATGTCAAGAACATTTATTTAGTTGCCTAGAAAATTCACAAGGCTTCTTTGACTATCGCTAAAAAAGTCAGTCTGGCAATCATTTGTGTATAAAAATCCCCTTGATTGCGTAAGACATTGGCCTGTGTGTTTCTTTAATCTTGTACAAAAAACGTCTTCGGCGTAAACACCAACAGTTTACACAATCAAGCCTGAATGGCAAGAAATTGCTGCAAAAGATCTAATATGCAAACGCATGAACTCGAATCAAAGTAGAACTCTGCTCTATGGGTTTATTAAGAGCAGCTACATATCTTCAAAAAAGTAAAAAGTATTCGCAATCGTGGTACTTTAAATCACCACCTAACTGGATCGTCAATAAAACTGACCATTTAGCCAGTGTATCAATTTAACGTTTCTTCCAAGTTAGACTGATAAATCATAAACCTTAACTTTTTATCACCTAATATCAAAACTAAATTTAAGGAATGGAAAAAATAATATATATATATATATATATATATATATATATATATATATATATATATATATAATTTAGTAATTGCGACCTGAAGAAAATCTACAGACGGCAACACGGGGAATAAAAATGTATACCCATGGGTTTGCCACACTTCTTGTATGCAATTTCCTAATAAAATTTTAATAAACAAAAACTTTTGTCATATTCAACTGAGTCACCTGATGAAAGTGTAGCGGTTTTCGAAAACATCTGTTCTACTCTGCTGGACAATTCGGGTACTTTTAAGTAATGTTGAATTTTTTTGCGTCTTGGAATATTTATCATGTCTTTCTGAATTTAAAAACAAATTTTCGTACAATTAGCCAATCAAATTTAATTGAGTATTCAATCGGTAAGAGGGTTAAAGATTAACTGCTGTATTCACAAAAATTAATGTGTACTTCAAGTGTGCTTTAAAGTAAAGATTTCATAGAGAATTTATTTTAAAGTGTTGATCAAGTCTACTTTATTTTTTTGTGAATACTGCTGTAATTGCTTAACTAAAAATTTAGTATGCGTTTAACACTTAAATCGTTTAATTTCGTTAAGTTAATCAATTAACTGATTCTAGAAAACTTTGAAACACATTTTGCTACAAAGCTGCGCTTTTCTTGTCGGTGCCGAATTTCATCTTTCGGAGCGTCAATTGTTTGTGGTTTGTTCACGTAAACCGGGTCTTCCAAATGGCCCCACTTTCGACGAGTTGATGTTCCAGGCTCATTCTTAACACATTGCTGTATAGCGGCTATGTTTGCATCACTACTACGAGCATATTGTTTTGGTCTTTTGTGATCAACAGTACCGTGAGCCACGAATTTAGTCTCAGAAGAAGCTGTATTTCACGAAATTATACAGTAAAATGTTCACCATTTTTATAGTAAATTAAAATCCTATGTTTAAGAGTGTAGCTTTCCGTTGTTAAAATTTCCCAACGTTTTACTAAATAAATATCCAGGAATGAGAGCTCAATTCTTGAAATTTCATTATTTGACAATTAATCCTAACCTCAAATTTGCCCACATTGTAGAGATTCTGTTACTCTGATCGAAAAAAAAACGAATTATGAAATTATTATTAAACGAGTTAAATGATGACGTGGCGATGAGCAATGGGCGAATTTCTAAATATTAAACAATTTTACACGACATGCAGCATAAGTGAAATCGTTTAAGTCCTAAACACATAAACCTGGTACCATTTCTAATCGATTTTTAGGAGATCTATTCAAATGATATCACGTACGTGTTCTTTAATATACACTTTTTTAATTGATGTATTTTTATTTATTAACAATAATGAAATTTTTATTAATCGGTCTACCGATTAATCCAAACCTCAATTAAATAATCTAATAAAATCTCAAATAATTTATAATTGATGTATTTTTATTTATTGAAAATGCATAATAAATTTGCCGAAATTGTTTAATAATCGATACTAATCCAAAACCTGAAGTAATCAATCTACCGATTTAAAAAATTATTAAAACAGAACCCCAATTAATTGAATAGCTACTAAATTGCTTGTTTAAGGGCATGCAAAAGTTTTGAAACGGTCAATAATTGAAAATATTATGATATTTGGGAATATTATGATGCTTATAAAGCTTTTTACACCACATGTTGTTTGTTTTTCACAGCTGTATATCAATCAGCTGTTTCTTTAACCCAGACTCTTCCTCAACTGTTATCCTCGCTTAAAATATGTAAATTCCATCAAGATTACAGATTATTTGATTTGCTATATATTTTGCTAAGATCCATGTGGCCGGGATAGGAATTTGAAATATTTTTTGCAAGTGTATCTACTTAATTTGAACGAAATGTCTACGATAACTTTGAACTGTGTCTGCTGTTATTGTTGCTGCCACTGCTGCTTTTGTCGTTGTTGGTAGGGTATGCTTAATCAAAAGCATACATAAATACCAGGGCTGGAAAATACAGTACCTTAACATCGACATTTATATGTCTGTGACTTGGAAGAATAAATAAAAGGATTAGCAAACAACAAGATACATCAATCATATCGCACGCCAAATACAAAAGGGTCGCAACATAAAAATAGACATAACTGTATTTTTCCAGTTAAAGAAGATAGTGATGTGAAAGAAATTTTTGCAGTATGTAGTTAGAGATGTGTACTCTGAATTAATTTATGGAAAAAAGTCAGTTTTGGAAAATTTTAAGTTGCGACCGTTTTGTATTTAAGTTGCGATATGTGTATAATTAATTAGAGTTATTTTTGCTGTCTGGCCCACGATGTCACTCGATAGCGCTCTGTGGTACAATTAAGTATAAAATAAATTCTAGTTTTTGTTTTTTTTTAATTTTGGCGCACACATGCACACTCCCTATCGAAGTTCACATATTACGTATGATTTTTAAGCGCTTTCGGATTGTTTCAAAAACCATATAAAATTTAGAAATCTTTATTTGAGTCGAAGATTTATGTATAAAATTCAATATTCAAAGATGATTTCATGTAAATGTTGATCGCGGCTACGCCTCAAATGGTTCACACGCTAGGTCCAAATTTTCGCCTGCTCTCCAACATATCGGCCGGTATTTTAAGAATAAATTTTTCAATATCGGCTTTCACTATGTCAGCCGTTGCGGACTTGTCCGTATAGATATGAGCCCCACAAAATATTGTTTAAAGGCTTTAAATGGCACGATTTAGGCGGCCATTTGACCTTCCCCAAACGTCAGATATACTGTCAACCGAAATCGCCTTTCAATTGGGCCATTGTAACGCTGTGTGTCATGTGACACCGACTTGCAGAATAAATTGTAATTGTAGCGCCCGCTATTCACAGTAACGTTCCTGCGTTCGTCGTCTTTGAAAAAGATGCCATTTCCCCTAATCCACATGAAACAGCTCATTTTTCGGGATGCATTGGAAGTTCCTGTAATGTTTCAGGCTGCTTTCCACACCGAATACGGACAATTTGCCTTGTTCACGCTCTTTCTTGACCGAGGCTGAATTTCGATAATAAAATTCAATAATCTACAAGCGTTTTTCGTATATAAGTCGATTCATGGTTAAATTATGGACCAAACTGAGCATGTTTAACATGGTACACAAAAACAGCTGAGCTGACAAACACTGTTACGAAAAACAAAGTTGCACACAAACTTAACCTTATCGTATCCAATGGTTGAGCAAAAAATTGCTTAGAACTGCCAACTTTTTATTACATTATGAGCAGGTCCACATGACTACACGACCAATGATGTAGCTGAAGTAAAGTAAAGCCCCAATGAGCTCATACAGTGTTGCCAGTACAATAAAATGGAGAATAAAAAATATATGAGGTTAGAAATACTTTATTTATTTAGAAATATTTTATTTATTAAAAAATGTACTCAATGCCATAAATTTTTTTTATCTTGGAACAGCACTCAGGGGATGACCCCCTATATATGCAATGCATTGCGCCGGAACTGAAAAGGAGGGGATAGTATTGAGGGGACAGATTAGGAAAGATGAGAAGATAGACAGTTTTTATGTAGCTTTTTCAACCTTTCGTACTTCGCCGGCCAATTTTTGCTACAGGGCCGACGGAGGTGGATGCTGCTACTCTGCTTTTAGTACATGATAGTGTCAGTCAATATTTACATTTATCAATATAAGATCCATTCTCGTTCATTTGATCAAAAATTAAACAAAGTAGTATACCTTCCCGTCGAACACCCTGTATTATATTGTACAAATCTGTAACAAAATTTCTATTTAATGAAGGAAATATATAATGCGCTTAGTTTTCCAACCTTGGAATACATGCAAGACAGAGAACAACAATAAAAAACCTGTTTTACATTTGAAACGTACAACCACACATTACAGTCACCTCACCAGCCAACACACAACTCAACACAGTTTGTATACAATTCAGAAATAATCTAGAATACAAATTATAAAAGTAAATTTAAAAAAAAAAATACTACCTATCTAATAATTTTAATACCTAATTTATGAATACAAACAATTTAACAACATCTACTTAATGGGGGTCTATATGACAACAAATAATTATTGAGTACAAATATTTTGGCAATTGTGGATAATTTTTTCACGTCGCTTTCCTGATTTTTCTTACGTTTTTAGTTTTTTAAATAGCAGACACATTATTTTAGCGACAATTAAAGTTAATTTTCAGTTAACATTTTTCAATATTTAAAGTCAGATGATCACTTGCTATGTAATTGTTTTAGATTTAAATCTTAAATTAATAAATATTAAACGAAGTTATTGAAGAATCTGTGTAATAACGATTTTCTATAGTGTTTTTGTAAATCAAAATATCGTCATATGTTTTCACAAAAGCCCTAAGTTACAATACAATACTGAAAAATTTTGAAAATATTTGCAGAATTTTTCACACTAAAGATTTTTTTTGCTGCTCATATAAAATTTGTTCAATGTAACTTAGGGCTTTTTAGAAAACATATGACGATATATGACTTGTGATGTGATATTGATAAAAGAAAATATTTCAATAATTACATAAATACAAAAAGTTGACGATTTAGCGGACATTCGAAATTTTTGGCAATCAATTGCTTTTCATAGCAAATAAAAACAGTTCTTTTTATTATATTTCTTTATTTTTATGTGTACAAACAAATACGTATCGAACTTGTGTAAAGAAAGCCAAGTTTACATTCCTGTAGTTCTTTCAATGGACTCTAATTGTCGCCATATATAGTATAAGGTGGACCCCTTTAAAGTTTAAATTTAAAAACGGTTTGAAATTTTGCCAAATTTATTTTTTTGTTGAGAAGAACGATTGTTGATGGCTGCAGCGGCTGGCCTCCAAGTATCCCATTCGATCGGACCAATTTTCAAGCGCTTTTTCGAGTGCATGGGGACGTATGCTCAATTGTCTCTGGTTTGTCGCTATAACACTTGTCTTTAACGACGCCCTACGCTAAAGAAATGCCGATCAAACGTTTGACGCCATAAATCGATTGTGGCAAGTTGCATGATCCTATTAAAACCAAACATCGTTCAGATTAATACCAAAAAAAAATCGGCACAAAAGAATCGTTTATCATGATGCGATAGGTGTCTCCATTGAACGTAATGGTTGCGCCGACCTCATTTTCGAAGTAATGTGGGCCAATGATGCCTCTGCTTCACAAGCCGCAGCAAACAGTTATTGGTAATGGGTGCATTGACTTCTGTAAGACCACGTGTGGTTTTTCTGAGCCCCAAATACGTCGATATGGTTGAAAATAGGCTTCATTCGAAAAGATAATTTTTTTTGGCAAAATCGATTTCCGAAAATTCTGTTTATTTTGGAAATAAATTTCCAATAAATCCCAAAGTTGCTCAAGCGTAAATTGATTCATTTCGTTCAGTGGAGATCATGTACTGAATTTTATGGTAAAATAGAATGACATAATTATTGCTCGATTCGAAATAACTGATGGCTTAAATTTAAACCGATAGATACATAGTTTTAAGTGGAACATAGCTTAAGACTACCCGATATGTAGTCTTAAGTGAAACAAGTAAAGAAGGCATCTTTAACAGTTGCCTTAAGGGGATTAATTATTTCAGGAAAGGATTAATATATGTGATGTATTAATAAATTTAGATATACAGTTTACTGATTAGTATTGAAGAATTTGTTCTGTTCAGGCATGGAAATCATAGTACAATTGTATTTTATGTACAATTATTTACACTTATTTGGTACAATTATTTAAATATAAAATTGGAAAAATGAATGTCTTAAACGTCCGAACTGTATGTATATAAAGCGATATTAAAATATATTTGAAGAATTAATAACTATTTAATCTCTTTGCAAATTAAATAGTTATTAATGTAAAGGGTAGGAAAATTTGCAGTTAGAAAGTAAATTGGCTGTCAAATAATGAAATGTCAAGAGCTTAACTGACACCTTTAGACATTTATTTAGTAAAACGTTGGAAAATGTTAACCTTGGAACGCTACACTCTTAAATAAGGAATTTTAATTGTGAATATTTAATATGCAAGAAAACAACGCATTTTTCAACAAAATCATATTTATTGATGGTCCCATTTTCAATTAGGCGGTTGTGTAAAAGAAAGAAAATTGTAGCATATGGGGTGCACGAAATCCCCAAATAGTCCTCGAAAAACCTTTACATCCAAAGAAAGTGAACGTATGGTGCGGTTTGTAGTCAGGCGGGACAAAATGTGCAAGGAAAAGCCGTCACCGTGAATTCTCTACGCTACCAAACCATGACAATCGATTTTTTATGGCCCCAATTGCTAATGTTGACATCAGTGACCTTTAGTTTTAGCTAGACGGCGCCATAAGCCAAACATCCGGCCAAGCAATTCAGTTATTGCATGAGAAATTTGCCGGTCGCCTTATTTCTCTATTTGGCTATTCTCTATATGTCAATTAGCCGCCTCGTTCTTATGATTCAACGCCGTTGAATTATTTACTCTGGAGCCATTTAAAAGAACGGGTTTACGTAAACAAAGCACAAACAAACTGACGCTCTGAAAGATGAAATTCGGGGTTGCATTGACGATAAGGGCAGCCGTGTTGCAAAATGTGATTAAAAATTTTGAGACAAGAGATCGTGCTAGAGGTGGAGATTTGCCCCACATCATATTTCATTATTAATTCCCATAATTCTACTTTACATTGGCATTAATAAAACTGAATTTGTCAAAAAAAGTGTTTTTAAGTAAATTTACTTCCTAACCTCAAATTTGCTCATCCTTTACAAAGTGATAAATATAAATTATTAATAATTATTTGGATGGCAGTAAGCGAGTTTTACGAACTCGCACATGACTTCGGCTTCTCCGAAAGGGTGTGAACAAAGAAACTTCTTTCAATGGCATTCCTATGTAAAAATCATTAAAAATGATCCAGATTGGTGTTACTTTTAGAAGTACAGGACAGGGATGGAAAAGGGCTATTTTGATTTTGTACCAATTAACTAAACAAAATGTACTTTTCATACCATGACGGTACCATTTTGTTATATTTCTATAAATAGAAATTCAAAAACTTCTCTACACAAGTATACAACAAAAAAATATTATATACATAAAAATCTAGGAATCAGTTGATTAAATTTTATTTAAAAAGTCATACAATTTAAGATAATAAATTTTCTGGTAGTTTAAAATTGAGACAACGAGACATTGATTGAAAACTTTTTCGGTATTTGGAAATCAATTATTATACCCTTTTTCAACGTGATTGTTTTTGAATCAAATATAAGGCAGCCTAACGACGAAAAATGTTTCTGTTGCGAAAAATTATAGCAACTAATTGTAAGTCCGTTAATTAAATGAGCCATAATTTAGCAGAAATATAAGACATAAGACACTATTTTGAAAGATTCGGGTCTAAGGAACCGTTTTCTCTCGAAAGAACAATCATTTTCAAAAAGAAACGACAAAATAAATATATAGAACAAGCAGAGGAGTAAGAAACGATCCGAAAATTTCATGAAGTGCTGACTGGAATACTGTATGTAATAAAAAGTTGACACAAAATCTTTGATTATGTAACCGTATAATTAACGGAAATAATTTATGTTTATTAACTGATTCACTGAGAAATTAACAAAAATTTTCAAGCATAAAACGTTTTTATGAACTAGGTGTAAGCTTTTGATTGAGATAGTTAAATTGTACCAAATTAGTCGTGGTAGTACCACGGTACCAACAAAGTCTAATTGTACCAAAAAAAGTACAATTGTATGATGTTTTCCATGCGTGGTACAGGATCTTGTTGACTTGTTTGGATGCTATTCTTTTACTGGGTACTAGTTCGATAACGTGCGCTAGAATCCCATGTATGGGGTGGGAGGATGCAATTACAACGCACCCCATAACTATCCTATACACGGAGGAGTTGAAGATTGATAACCGATCGGATGGAGGATTCTATGACATATGTAGGTCGTAACTTTCGTAAATACTTCCGCCTGCCAGATCTTAATACAGTATTTCAGACTGAGATCGCAGCTATTACGGAAGGGATATAAAGGAACTTAATAACAGACTACCAGTTCGTTTATTCACGGATAGTAGGAAAGTCATCGAGGCCCTAAGAAATTATGCGGTTCAATCTTGGTGTGTATTACAATACAAGGATGTGATAAACTTGTGTAGGCACCGAGATAATATGGATTCCAAGACATCAAGGAATACCTGGAAATATTGAGGCAGATAAGCTAGCAAAGAAAAGGGGTCATTAGTGACAACATCGCACTAGAAAATCCTAAGCCATTTCAAGTTTTTCAGAACGAACTAAGGCAAAGGGCTATAGAATTGCATACAAGACATTGGCAGCACTGTACCGTAGGTAGGGTGACTAGAATTCTATTGGGGTACCCAAATGGTAACAAGAGAAAGGAAATCCTAAGATTAAGTACGCCAGCGCTATGGAGATTGGTTAATATAATAACAGGACATACAGAGTTAAGGCATCACCTGGCACGCATGGGTATCGTTGACGATATAGCATGCATAGCCTGTCAGGAGGATGACGAAACACTTGAGCATTACTTGTGCTACTGTCCAGCTTTTAGTCAAGTCAGGAGACAAACATTTAATCAGGAAATTATCCATAGACATGCATTTTTTTAAGGGTTTTTAATTGGAGAGACTTATAAAGATACATTGAAGAAACTAGGTTCTTAACGTAATCAAACTCAAAGGTTTCTATGGTTTTTAATGCAGGCTCGCTATAATAGAATGGGGACTCCTTATAATAGAGCGCACAACAGGCCTATGAGGCCTAAGTGTAATCCTGAACGGATTGGGTCAGCTCTAACCGAATTAGTTCGATAAGTTTTCTGTATAAATGCAATGTATGAAAATAAAAATCATTGGATAACAAGGATGGCTTTACCAAAAAAAATTTTGTATCTCACTGTCCTTAGCCTGTAGAAGGGATTTTCTTTCTTGTTTATTAGTATGTACAGTAGCACCTCGGTTATATGCACATCCAGAATAGTGAACAATAAAATTTAAACACATGGGGTTCTAAAGAGTGAACACAGCCTATCTCTATTATGTGAACAGCTTTCAACCGTTATTTTTTTTTAAATGTTTGTCTTATTGGAAGTATGTTCTTCCCCGAAATAAGAGAAAAACCTCAAACTGTTGATTTTGTTAATGTTTTGAGTGTTGAGTTGTTGAGTGATTATCTTACATATTAAAAATCGGTTCTTCCCCGAGATAAGCGTGTGCATACGAATACAAAAAAGCTTTTTGAAGTCTTTAGTGTTTGTTACATAGTGCATCGAAGATGAAGCGCAAAGTGTTAACGTTATCTGAAAAAAGTGACATTTTGGATAAAGGTGCAAGCGTTACTTCTCTTGCACACAGATATGAAGTGGCCAAGTCAACAATTTGTGCTATTAAGAAAAATAAAAATCCGATTTCGGAAGTGACTGCAAAAAGTAAAGGAAAAATTAAAAGGAGAACATTGAGAGAAGCTGAAATGTCGTTGGAGGAGCCGAAGCTATATGATTGGTTCAATCAACAAAAGTAAAATATTTAAACGACCAATTGAAAGAAAAAAGTTCTATTACTGCAAGTGATGGGTGGCTGCAGAAATTTAAGCGACGATTTGGTATACGGTTTTTATAGATATCCGGTGAAAAATTATCGTCCGGAGTTTGTAGAACCTTTTAAAAAAGAACTCCATTCTTTAATAGTAGAACACAATTTAATGCATGATGAAATTTACAAAGCGGACTAAACTGCCCTATTTTGGAAACTGCTTCCAGACAAAACATACGTTTTAAGAAGTGAAAAAAGTGCACCTAGAAGAAAAACCGAAAAAGCACGTCTTACATTCCTGTACTGTACAAATGCTTCTGGTGATAGGGAAGGCAAAACGGAGGCAATCGAAACATTCAATAAAGTTATTGCTTGGAGTGAAAATATTATATCTGATATTAATGATATTTTGGTATTGCGCAAATGCAGGGACAAGGCAAAATCTCTTGAAGCAAAAAAAGCACAAAAAAATATAACCGACTTCTTTCATGTTCCTTAATTATTAAAAAACATTAAAAATAAAAACTTAATTTAATAAAAGTCATATGTATTACTTATTTTTTATTTTTTCGATTTAGTGAACTTCTCCATTTAGTGAACAGGCTCTGTTTGAATTAGTTCATATAACCGAGCGACTACTGTATTATATTCTTCAACTAAAGAGAAATTAAGATGCAATAATAAAAAGCTTGACGAGCAGGAAAACTTCTATGATGTTTTTTTTTTGTAATTTATTTCATTATAAATCTAATTTCCTGCTATTTTGTGAGACTTAATACTGTTTACACTGATAAGTTTGCTAATGACACGCAAGTATTTCCGGTCAATGCAGCAGTTTAAACTCTATAAATTTTCTCTTTTGTGCATAGATTTCAAAATATTTATTTCTGTACATTAACCTGATCGATAATTATGTGGATGTGTAAGCAGATACATGCATGCATACTCGTACACACATTTGAGCATAAAAGATCGCACTAAAACATTGCATTCCTTTAAGATACACGGGTTCAATATGTGTTGCTTGTATACGGCGGTGCTGTTACGCTGCTTTTTACAGTAGAATACGAGTGCAAGTATCACTAGTGCCACCACTACTACTCAATGTATGATTAAAAAAAAATAAAAACAAAAAAGTGGTTAAACTTCTTTTTCAGTTGTTGTTGTTGTTATATCTTTATTGTACTTATTTCAAATACAATTACTCACTGTTATTTCTTAACCATGACATGAATACTTTTGCTCTACCATCTACATACCGAATTCATGCATACTAACGGGTGACACATTATGAGGTATTGATTTTGCTATCAATGGTGATCTTTAGCATAAAAGTGGCCCAGCTCTTTTCGGCCATTTCGCCAATGCATTCTTAGGCAGCGGATAATCAATTTATTTACATGGGTGCTAAAGGTTGGACATTCAGTTTATCGCAGTATGAAAAATAAAGTGTAAAAAACGCACTAAGGGCTGAAAATATTGTCGAATATTATTACGGTGGCCATGTGTCCTTTTTTTAAGAGGACAGTCCTCTTTTTTTACATGATGTTTTCTTAGATAAACAAAAATTAAAGTGTCCTTTTTTTAATTGAAATGTCCTTTATTGTCCCTTTTTTGATTATTAATACTTTTTTGTTTAAACTCCAAAATTAAAAGTTTTATTTTCTCAATAAAATAAAAGCCAAAATCACCAATACAATAGAAATTATAATCATTGTGCAGAAATTAAAATCTTTTTCTCAAAGGTCTGTGATATTTCTGGACATATTTTAAGTTCTGGGCATATTTTGTTTAAAAAATATTAATATATTTAAGTAAGTCAGCCATGACTAGAATATAAGCAATTGACTATAAATAGTAAAAACAAATTTTTATTACATTTCTAAATGTCCTCTTTTTTGGGTTGAAAAAATATGGTCACCGTAAATATTATTCATGATTATTGGATCAGTAGAGCAAAATTAGTGCCTGACTGAAAACTTTTGCCGATTCTAAGGCAAAAATATGTCATCTAGTGATTGATTTCAGGTTATTCTCTAAATATCGATCCCATTTAATTTTTCTTGTCTCCAAGTCTTAAGAATTAAAAATAATTCATGTAGAAGGAGAAGACTATCTCCCCAAAAAACAAGAGGTTTTGCAGAGCCATTTAATCACATAAGGACCAAAGAAGAAACCGAAATACATTTTCCATAATTAAGTGTCTTTCTTCCACAGATCAAGAGTTACGGCATCATATATTCCTAGTAAAGACCAAAGAAAAATGGCGGCCTTTATTTTTCTGCACCCTGTCAGCCCCTAACTTCAAATGAAAATTATTTAGGAAAGAATTAAAAATACCCAATAAGTGAATTTATATATATAATATATTTTCAAAATTCATGTCTCCAAATGAAACACGCTTTACATATAACCTGGGGGTATTTAAACTACTCATGACAGATAAACTACCTTAAAAAAAACACGAAAGATTTGAACCAAAAATTTAACAAAAACCATAAATTCGAATAAAAAGAAAACACCGAATAGTAAAACAAGAATTAAATGGAATAAATCTATGTTTTTAATCCAATACAAAAATAAATGTCAACAAACTAATTTAGAAAAAAGGAAATGATGAAAAAGAAACAACAAGAAGTAGATGCAAGTATCGCAGAGAAATTCTTGAAATTTTTAAAGGTTCTTATTGACAGGCAAGGAAATTGTTTCTGAAAAAAAGTAAGCAAAGAAACCAGGAAAAACAAAAATTACATGCAAGAGACGCTTACTGTTTTCAGGCAGTAAGAGAGCGTGAGAGAAACAGAGAACGATATATACATAGAAGAGAGGAAGCAATCTATTAATAAGTCAACCCAAAAAATGCCAGCATTATCGAACTAAAGGTGTTCATGAAAATTGTATAATTTATTGTTAACGCACCCTTTTATGACCTGGAAATTGTGGAAACGTCAAGAAACATACAGATTTTTATCTTCATGACTCAGAAGCGTTTGCAACAAATCGAACGCCAATTTGATAAAACTACAGTGATGATTGTATGTTCGATCGGTGAGTTAAGCGAATGTTGTCAAACTTTTTAAATATTCCCAAGAGAAGGAAGACATTATGACATTTTGTGGCATCGCCAGCATAGTATGTACCAAAGTATATCTAGAATATATAGATTCTATATCAAGTAGTCGCAAGAGTACAACAACATAAAATTACAAAAACCACCGTACATTTTGTTTGTGTAAAATTAATATCTTATGTCAGAAATTTTCTTTTATTTTATTTTGTTTTGTTCACAATTATTTCCAAAAATTTAAATACTTTTCGCATAGAACTTTTTTAAAACAATTTCTTTTTGTTACTTTTCTTAAACAATACACTTTTTCACAAAAATCTTTTCCACAAATTAATAATGTTTTTCACAATTTTACAAAATTGTTTTTTCAACGGAATAAACAAATATGGCTCGCTACAAAGTAAACAAATTTTGACATACGTTCAGGTAAAAACTAAAAAAATTTTTAGTCAGCTGGGCTCTTGCATATACTTGATATAGATATACTTTGGTGTGTACGTACTTTTAATACCATTGTCTACATAAATATGGTAAACATATTTAAAAAAAAAAAAATTCAGAAAGTGTAGAGGCTTTGGAAAACAGCTGGTCTCTGCTGTGTAAATCGGGTAATTATAAGTGATGTTGACTTTTTCTTGTGCCTTGGAATATTTGTCAAACAAAATTCGTCAAGAACACATTAAAGGCAGTTTGTGGCAATGTCAGGGTAGTGTGTATGTACTTTTAATGCAATTATCATCTACAAAGATATGATAAGAATATTTCAAAACAAAATGAAGATAAATCTTTCACAAAACCCCCAACTCTTAAGCGATTTTTATGCATTCAATGTAGACATTTATTAAATTTGAAAATCACACCACAAAATGCCAAAAGAATAAGTCTGCTTTTACACATATCAGTTTTTCTTGAAGCAGTTCTCTACAGTTCTCTTTTAAAACTGCCCGTTTGTTTACACACAGACAGTCTGTGTGCAATTTCTTAATATGACGCCATTAATGAGAATAAAATAACAAAAGAGAATTGAAGTAACTTTTCGGTACAATCAAGTATGTACCCCTCTTCTTGCTTCTTTCCTCTCTCTCCCTTAAACTCAGACTTGCTTCAAGAAAAACTGATGTGTGTAAAAGCAGACTAATTGAGCAATCAGACTCGGAGTTGCCAGATGATCGTTAATCAGCTGGGATACATTCCTCAAAACTGCTACTCTTAAAACTTACAAATAAAATATCCACGAAGCAACAATACATTTTTTAAAAGTGTTGTTGTTTTATAGGCATTTTTACTTCTGACATCTAGTTTTGAGAAACGGAACCGCTAAAGTTCGTTTAGAAGAAAAATACGTGACCTATGATATATTTAATGATGCTATAGATGGAATACTTTGAGGAATATAATAAAAATTTAAGTATTTTGTTCCGAACTTTTTTTATTGCTGCAATAAATTCAATTAAGATTGATAGACTAATTTTTCGAAAATTGCTTGTAAATTCAGAAGGACACGATAAATATACCAAGGCACAAGGGAAAATCAACAGCAGCTTTAATTAATTCGTCAGCCCTGTAGCGAAAATTAGCCGGCAAAGTAAAAGAGGTTGAAATAGCTACAAAAAAAACTGTGTATCGTCTCATCTTTCCTAATCTGTCCCCTCATCACTATCCCCTTGTTTTCAGTTCCGGCGCAATGCATTGCATATTTAGGGGTCATCCCCTGAGTGCTGGTCCTACTCCTAAAAAAAAATTAAATAAAGGGTCCGCCATCTAACGATCTTTTTTTCAACTAGTGCTTATTTCGTGAATGGTAACACATAGCTCATGTCTGATTTGGCAGATAATTAGTTTTATCCTTCCGCTGAACGAATATGGTTGTGTATACACTTGAACAACGCTTCGCTAAGTGGGAATGTGATCGACTTACAGAAGGTGCCGATTTTGCCAAAAAAATCATCTTTTCAGATGAAGCTCATTTTGATCTTGGCGGGTATGTAAACAAGCAAAATTGTCGCATTTGGGGCACAGAAAACCCGTACGCATACATTGAAAAGCCGACGCACCCAAAACGAGTCACTGTTTGGTGCGGATTTTGGT
Organism: Linnaemya tessellans; assembly: GCA_951800035.1. Taxonomy (NCBI): domain Eukaryota; kingdom Metazoa; phylum Arthropoda; class Insecta; order Diptera; family Tachinidae; genus Linnaemya; species Linnaemya tessellans. The sequence continues at coordinate 25,622,502 of OX637534.1, read as the reverse complement.
CCAGAGGCATAATTGGGCCATTTTTCTTCGAAAATGAACAAGGAGTGGCCGTTACAGTCAATGACGATTGTTATCGGGCCATGTTGAACGAATTTTTGTTCACAAAAATGCTGTTTTGCGCCCTGTTTTTGAAGATCGTATTATCAGCCGCAGAGCTGATGTCGTTTGGTCACCTCGGAGCTGCGATTTGACACCGTTGGACTATTATTTGTGGGGTGCCGTCAAAGATAAGTGTTACACCGACAAGCCAGAGACAATTGACGCTTTAAAGGACAATATACGTGAAGCCATTGGTGAAATACAGCTGCACACAATCGATAATGTATTTAAAAATTGGACCGATCGTGTAGGCTACTGCATGGCCAGCCGAGGCAGCCATTTGAATGAAATTATTTTCCATTATTAACCGGAAGGATTGTACTTTCAAATAAAAAAAGAAATTTGAGAAAATATTCAGTAGTTTTTTTATAGAATTTTCAAAAAAAAACAAGTTATTTGGCGGACCCTGTATAAAATTCATGTCCGCACATCATATTTAAATACAACTTAACTCTCCTACCAGATCTATTTGAATTTAACTTAATTTTTCATACTACCAAGTGTTTTTGATAGTTTGTTTACATACTGCAAGTCATGTTTTCTTGGAAATTCGTAAAGCAGCTGTTCATTGACGACAATGTCGGTAATTATTTCACCATTTAATTGTGCTGCCATACTTTTGTTACAATTGAAAATACCCAATATAATATTATAGTGTTTTCACAATGAGTGTTAAAACCTTGTTTTACGTTCACACTGCAAATTGTGGTTTTAACTTACAGGCTGTATAATAATAACTTTATTCAAAATAAATTAAATCGCTCATAAAAATGTGTGATTTTGTTGCTGTACTTGTTTTCTATTTCTACAACACTTAATTGACAACCTGTACAACAGAATCTTTTGTTTGAAAGAAAAAGAAAAGTTTTACAATGCGTTCTAAAATAGAAATTATTTTACATTTTGTGAATTAATATTTTAAAATTAGAGAACTACTTTAAAATTAGGGAAGAACTTCTTGGAAATCAAGTTGTTATATTTAAAAAACGTAAGCGGATTCTGAGAGTTCAGTTTATTAATATAAACAATACCAGCTGTTTACAATATATAACTTGGCAGCACTCAACTTAGCATAGGCAAAAACAAGGTTGCAGTTCATAAAACCAACTTAAAACCAATTCGAAGGCGGTTTTACGTTGTTTTTACCAAAATCATTTTGTATGGCTAAACCGGGTTGTAACGATAAACCAGAATTTAATAAAATCATGTCACATATTTAAATACAATTTAAGGGAATGACCCACGGTGCATTGCGTCGGAAAGGAGGGATGGGGTATTGAGAGGACCTCTCTCTATTTGTGTGCGGCATTAAAACATAATTGTTATTTGTGGGTCTTAATTGAAATTTAATATATAAATAATTTGTTTATAAACTTGCCTAAAATCGTAACCCCAGTTTTTTACTTCTTATTTAAGTACAAAATTAGTTAATTTTTCCATAAACTTAAGTTGTGTTTAAATACACTTCCAGTTTTTCAGTCTAAAATTAATTTTGGAATTTAATTGTGATAAAAGTATGGTAGCACAAAGAAATGATAAGAAAAATACTGCAAATGATACAATAAAACTACCTTCTTACCGACGTTTTGTTTCAATGAAGAGCTGCTTTACCAATTTTCAAGTTGTTGAATGTAAACAAACAATGAAAAACACATGGTAGTCTGAAAAACTTAAATTGAATTTAAATGTACAATGTGGGACATTTAAATCTTACTTAATTTTAAAGTGAAAAACAAAATATTGTATTTAAATAGACTTTAAGTTTAAATAGTACTTAATTTTGAAGTTAAAAACTGGGCATTAATGTGTAAAAGATGTTCTTGTATTAACTCATAATAATAACGAAATTAACCTTGAATTTTGTTGGTTTTTGTTGTGTGTATATAGCAGACATAGGCACAAACACATCAACATTTTGAGTTTGTGTGTGTGAGAGAAATTTTGCAAACAAACGAGCATTCTTCCCCACCCTTAAATAAATTTTTTCAACAAGCGCCCAAACAACCGTCTTGGTTGGAAGCTTGTGATAGACTGAATTGTGAATATCAATTTTTATGATTTGTGAGTAACTACATGTGAAGCCCCCTCACCCACAATGCCTGTATATAGTAAAATTTTATGGCCATTATTTTTGTAGAACATTTCACCTCCTCCCTTTCCCTTTTTCATGGTGATTTTTAAAATTTTTTAGAATAAAGCTAAAAAATGCTGTTATGAGGGGGAGTTGAGGGTTAATAAAAGTATTTACTATAACATTTTCTATAACGTTGCTAAACACACCCTACCTCAGATCTAAACAAAGCATACTTTTTTATACCGATATGTAACAAGAACTGGCCAAAGCTGGGACTCTTAAACCGACTCTAAAATTAAATTCCGATGTGATCTTTTAAAAGTTCGACACACGTATAATTTTTTTTATTCTTGCTCTCCCCTACTAGAATCAATTGCCGGAACCCTGTAATTTTGGAAAAAGTTTGAAAATGTTGTGCAGCGTAATTCTAAACCTAAACAAAATGTAGAAATTCAAATTAAAAAGTATTTTGTTAATGGAGTAATCGACCAGTATTAATCGTTAACGAAAACAACCAATTTTGAATTAATCGAACAGTTAATTGCTTAAAAATTAATTGCAGCACTGGCTAACGGTTAACCCATTGAATGCACTAGTATGTACGCCTTGAACGTGCATAATAAACCGTTTAGATTGTCTAGATGCGGTTAAAATGTAGGAACATGTACGTGAAAAATTAATTCCATCTGAAGGAGATAGCAGAGAGCGCTTCTGTTATCTAAACAGTCATCCTTTTCAAGTTGACGCCACATGACTGTCGTGACCTCATCCGCAGCAAAACGAAAACTTAGCAACAAATCAAACTATTTGATCCGACAACTGCGGAGGTTATTTCTAACGTTTTCAGTGTATTAAAAATATCACAAAAATTAATTCAATCGTGCTACTCTCGAAGATTTATTACATATTTGTATGCTTTTTAAATGAATTTGTCAATTTTCTAAAACAGGTGTTTGTGAACCAAGAGATTTGACTTGTCAAAAAATCTAAAACACAATTAATTTTAATCTCTCATACATTTTAAATACTTTAGAAATTGTAAATACCATCCCAATTAATTTAAGAAAAAAGAAAATTACACACAAAACGCCAGACACGCCACACAATCGAAATGAATAAGATTTTTTAAAGAAAAGAAAAAAAAATGAAATAAATTCCACCAACCAAAGTGACGCACAATTTGGGTCATTTACCTGAGCTGGTGTCGCACATGGTGTTGTTGTTGTTGCTGCTGTTTGTGGTAAAAACAAAAATGTTTCTATAAAAACAATAGGTCCATAGCAAACAGAACACACTTAAGGCACTTGGCCGACACTCACTTTCAACACACACACGCGCACTCAATTTAAGTACCCATATCTCTAATAGGAACAACAAATTATTTCAATTTATAAATTGCTGGTTTCTTATTTTTGAGTTAAATTAATTAAGCACACTTTTTTGAAAAGCAACAACTTAATGGTTTATCAGCAGCGTTTTAAAACAAATGAAAACAAAGAAATGTATAAATGAATATATAAATGTAACATAAATTATTTTTAAAAACTTATTTTGCTTTGTTCAAATTTACAAACATTTTGATTTATTTCCAATACTTGTATTTTCTCTACTTCCGGCCAGTGATAAAAACTGAGAGAAAAAAAAAATATTGAGAGTGTTACAGTTTCAAGGTTGCCAACAACAAGTAAAACAACTGTAACTGGAATTTAAAATGTATAAAAATAAACAAAAACCGGTTTATGTTTTAAACATTGGCCAGAAATCTTTTAAAAGTTGTAAATTATCGTTCGCTTGCAAAACTTCCCAAAAATTTCTATAAAAGTATTCAGATCTTTCTGAGATCACTTAACAGCTGAAAATTTTCTTTTCCAGATTCATGAAAATTTTATATTTCAACTCTGTTTAAAAATAAAATTACAAAACTAAATATTAATTGTGATAATATTATTTTAAGCGTCAATTGTTTTGTATACTTGCACATGCTTGTGTGTATTTATTATTTTATTTATATAACTTTTACAGTTTTTCCACTTGAAGTCAGATGTTTAGAAAATTTTAGTTTAAACTCATACGGCACGTGTTAAATAAGCAAATTATCATTCGTTGTGTTCCCAAAAAAAAATTAAACTATCCTAGGAACCAGATAAATACAGCACAACTTGCTTTTAACGAACAATATGGAATCAGCCAAATAAATATAAGGTGGCGGTAACCAAGGGAATTGCTGTCCGTGTAAAATCAGAGTCCACATCAAATTTATAAGCAACAAAACACATTTTAGTGCTGCACACATGCTCAATTACTAACGACCGTCGCGACGGTCACATTTACAAACACAAGGAGGAATTCAATGTAGACACACAGCGTTGTCAACTTTTTATAACTAAAACGCGCTTTTGCTCTTCTCAAAACGCGCTAGATCACAGCGTTAACATATATTTATAACCAAAACGCGCTATTCAAAAACGCGTTAAATTTTATTTGAATAAAAATCAATACATATATTAGAAAAAATTCAATATCAAAATCAGAAATCGGCAGTAATAAAACTCTTAAGATAAATGCTTGGGATGATTATATACAAAATTTAAAAAAACATTTTTTTGGTAGGGTCATTTTGGGAGAAGGGGGGGGGGGGGTAGGGCAGAAATCGGCAGTCATAAAACTCTAAAGATAAATGCTTGGGATGATTATATACAAAATTTAAAAAAAAAATTTTTTTTTTGGTAGGGTCATTTAGGGGGCAAAGGAAGAGGTGGAGGGGGAGGTAGGGGAGAAATCGGCAGTCATAAAACTCTAAAGATAAATGCTTGGGATGATTATATACAAAATTTAAAAAAAAAATTTTTTTTTGGTAGGGTCATTTAGGGGGCAAAGGAAGAGGTGGGGGGGGGGAGGTAGGGCAGAAATCGGCAGTCATAAAACTCTAAAGATAAATGCTTGGGATGATTATATACAAAATTTAAAAAAAAAATTTTTTTTTTTGGTAGGGTCATTTAGGGGGCGAAGGGGAAGGAGGGGGTAGGGCAGAGTAGTACCAGGTTTCGTCTCAGCTTCGTCATTAAAGCTTAAAAGTGTTATTTTTAAGGAATGTAGGCTTAAGTAAAACAATTTGTTAAATTGTTATGCTATTTTTGCCTATAATAACGCCCACTAAAGTGGGCGGGGTCAAAAAATATTTTTATTTTATTTTATGGCTCCAAGTTTAAGGCGTTGGACCGTATTTGACATAAAAATATATCATTTGCTTAACAAAATAACCAAAAAACTTGAAAAATTATGTTGTTTTTTCTGGGTTGGTTTAGTTCTTCTTAGGGGAACTTTTTTCCCTCTTGCCCGATTTAGCCCATCTTCGAACTTAACCTGCTCTAAGTTTTAAAATATATTTATGCCAAGTTTCAAGAGTCTAGCTCTTTTCGTTTGGACTGAATCGTGATTTCCACAGACGGACGGACGGACATGCTCAGTTCGTCTTAGATTTCATCACTGATCAAGAATATATATACTTTATGGGGTCTGAGATGGATATTTCGATGCGTTACAAACGGAATGACAAAGTGAATATACCCTCCAAATTCTTTTTTGGAGGGTATAAAAATTAAAATATTCTTTTGGTATATCAAAAAAATTAGGATGTTTTAAACATTATATAAAAAACGTTAACAAAAATCCGTCAAATATTAAATCAATTGCTCAGTCTTTTTTATTTAAATTAACTTTTTAATATTCTAACTGATTAAAAACGTAAGTAACGAACTTTTCAATTCATAAAAAAACTTAAAAAAGTGGAGTTAAGATTGATAATTGTCGATAAAAAAAATTCTTTCATTTAAACCATCTGGCTCATCGACCTAAATATTGGGCCATGAATGAAACTACACAAAATGGATTAAACAGTTGTAAAAAATAGTATGTACTAGAAAAATTTATGCAAAATAAGTAGAAAATGTTGAATTGAAGTCTTTTTAATCACTGTACGAAAAACGAGCTAATTTAGCGCGTTTTTTATTAAACGCGTTAAGGCCAAAAACAGCGCGTTTTGCATGGTTGAATCGCACTAAAACTAGCGCGAAACGCACTAAATTGGCATCGCTGTAGACACACCATGGGTTGAGAAAACAACTGTTATCTAGCGCAGCGCTGCCACCTTGCATTTATATCACCATGGGATCAACAAAAACAATTTGTTAAAATAAAAGTTGGTTATATTTAGGAGCAGGGCCAAGTGCTTTCTGCTCTAAGACCCCTTTTACACGGACAAATTCAACTTTGACATATTAAACAACAATGACAAAACAACTGCGAGAACATCAAAATGTATATGTAGTTACCTGCAAGCCTTTTCCTTCCCTCCATCAAATCCAGGTTTTTGCAAAGTAAACTTTGTCAGTGTGAAGGGCATGTAACCTGTTTAACAGTGTTTTTTACACTGATATGCTTTTAATAAATTAACCTCTTAACCAACTGTTAAAGCTATATAAAATGATTCTGTTAAAAACACTTTTGTAGTGGTCAAACAACGCGAATTCAATCAGGTGAACTTATTTCAGAAAATAGCGATCAGGTGACTTTACTCCGGTCTGTCAAAATCTTCTGCTGCTTACTTTGTTTTTTTTTTTATCAATTAAAACTAAAATTTTTTGTGCGCCAAAAACAAAGTTTTTCTGAAATTACACTAATTTAAAAGAAAAAGTGAACAAAAAACAATATGCGGATGTGCTTTGTGTGCAAGAAGAAGTTCAGCAAGGGAGAGGGAAATTTATTCCATGTTCCAACAAATTTTGGAAGCATGAGGCAAACATCTGTATCACAATTTTTTTCTTTTTGCTGCTCAACTAAACTTGACACTTCAGAAGCCTGTACACGAACAAAATACCTGTTCTTTATACAGAGTTGCATAAATAAGTTCACCTTATTCAATTCGCCTTGGGCTCTAAGTAGGATTTATGAAATGCCACCTTGTTTTTTCTGCTATGCTGCGTGTTGCCAAGTTAAATATTAGAAACAGCTGATAAACCATCAGAGTTATTTACAAAACATAATAGCCCAGTTCACAATCTCGAGCAAGTAGTCTAGCATCGTAGCATGAGCAAAATAATTGTACTCTACACCAACAAAATACATTGAAAATGCTCTCAAATACTCTCTCAATTTGCAAATGCTATAATGCAAGACCATTTGCACAGGATTGTGAATTGGGCTATTATAACATAAATTGTGAGCAAAGTTGAGGTTAGGAAATAAATTGGCTTATAAACACACTTATTTTTGACAACTTCAGTTTTATTGATACCAATTTAAACTAGTGATATGGGAATTAATATTGGAATATGATATCGGGCAAATATCCACCTTTCGCACTTTGGTAGACATTCGCTCTTTTCACAAAATTTTTGACAAAATTTAGCAACCTTTGTTTATCTCGATAATGTAGCGTCGAATTTCATTTTTTCACAGCACCAATGATTTGTGGTTCGGTCACGTAAGTCGGTCCTTTCAAATGGCCCAGAAAAAATAATCACAAGCACGTTATGATCTATCGCCAAATAAAGAAATGACGCGATCGAGAAATTTCTCAAGCCATAATTGAACTGTTTGGCGAACTGTTTGGTGAACTGTTTGGTGTTGACATATCCATTATGTCAATTGTGGCCACAAAAATCGGTTATCATGGTTTGGTACCGCAGAGAATTCACGGTGACGGCGTTTATTTGCTCATTTTCGAAAAAAATACGCGCCGATGATGCCGCCTGGCCACAAACCGCACCATACGGTCACATTCTTTTCATGTAATAGTTTTTCCGGTGGCTGTTTGTGAATGTTGTGAGCCCCATATGCGACAATTTTCTTTGTTTACATAATCGGCTAATTGAAACTGGGCATAATCACTAAAGATGATTTTGGTGCAAAATACGTTGTTTCGATTCAGTTTAGAAACATGATACGCAAACAATCGTCAGCTGGCTTTAATTCTTGAATGAGTTGAACTTTATACGCGCGAAGATGAAGATCAGAATGTAGCGCAAAGTGCCTCTGGTGATGCCCAGTTGTTACGAACGTCGCCGGGTTGATGTCCTCGGCTCATTCTCAATATTTTGCTGTGCAGCCACTAGGTTTGCATCACTGTGGCCACTACGAGCGTATTGTTTTGTTCTATTGTCCGTAACAGTACCTTTAGCCTCGAATTAAGTGATTAAATTACGGACAGTGGTCTTAGAAGGAGCCTGATTACGAGGAAAAGCTGCTCGAATTTAACGAAGTGATATTATAAAATTTTCACCATTTCGATAGCAAATTTCCACAATTAAAATTCTTTGTTCAAGAGTTTACCGTGCCATGGTTAAAATTTCCCAACTTTTTCTAAATAAATGTCAAATAATGACAGCTCAATTCCTAACCTCAAATTTGCCCACCAAATAACTTTTTTCTGTGTAGTGAAGGAGAAAATGTAAATGAAAAAAAAAGTTATTTATATAGTTCGTTACTGACAACCACAATTTCGGGGCTTTGGAATTAGTTCGTTACAAACGAGAATTCATTCAAAACGAGTTCGTTATAAGCGAGTTTTGCTGTAGATGCCTTAAAACAATCTTAAAATGTTATTAGGATTTTCTGTAGAACGGAAAAAAACAAGCAAATATGAGGGGTAGTTGCCCAGTGCCACAGCTCTCTGTTTTTTGTACCACAAGCAAAAGAAAGAAAATTGAAGAAAAATAATTTAAGCAGGAATAGAAAATACCTTTTAAAAATGAACAAGAAATAATAGGTTACAGAAAATAGATAAAAGACTCCATATGGAATATTCTACAATTATAAGCGCCAATCGCGATTATTTCAGCCTGGAATTGTCATGCATTAAAATAAACAACTAATAAAAACACAACAACAATTTGAGGCAAGATGTGACCATATGACACTCTCTAACTAGTGTAAAGTGGTGCAAACACGACGAAAATAATGTAAGAATGATAGAAAGAGAGAAGCGCAATTGAAAGACAGTGACAATAAAAGAAAATGCTTCCGATTCTTTTACAGCAGACTTAATTGGATGGGATAATTAATCAATTGTTATTATTGCCATAATTTAGAAAAATAATTTAAGGTGTACGAGTACTTGAAGAGTGAAAACTTTAAATAGAAAAGATTTCCACACAAATATATGAATTCATACGTTCGTATGAAATGCAAGCAACCCGATTTAATAGACTCCAGTTTGCCAGAGAACTAAAAATACTAATCAAGCGCCGATGTGTGGTCACCGTGTGTGAAGGCGCCTTGATTATGCGAATGAGCAAATAACTGTTTTGGAATAAGGCAACAAAAGCCAGCAGCATACCACACAGTTATTGGATGTATACAATACGACTGACTGCAAATAACAACAGCTGTTTGCAACATATGTTGCATGCAACTCGAGGGGCAATAATGTGCGAGTATTTCGTCTCTTTGCTGGCAAGCAGTAACACCAGAGTCCTTATTTTGGTTAAGCTAAAAGTATCCCGATTGTTGTACAAAGTCAACTTGCAGCATGTTGCATAAACCTCTGCAGACTATTCCTGTCCCATTCCAGGTGTTTTATGCCTCATCATGATTAGGCGCTCAGCATTTGCAGCAAGTGTAAAAATTGCAATGTTGCAACAGCATCAATATTGCCATTGTTGATACACAACCATGATGCCGATGATGCTTGACTCCTCTCCAGCTGCTAGTTTTCTTTAATGTAGAGTGCCTGTGATTGTTCATTGCTTTGAATAAGAAGTTGTGTGCTTGTTGCTGTTGCCATTTTCTTTATTTTATATTTTCCACACTTGTTCAGCTGTGTGTGCGCGGTGCAGTGTCTGTCTGAATTGCTGGCTTCATTATTTTTGTAGTTTTGTTTTGCTACTATTTCTTGTGTTTGCTACCATGGAGTTGAAAATTCATTTTCTCTGCTTTGATTATTTTTATTATTTTTGTTTTTGCGATATTCCTGAGTACAGCCGTGTCTTGTCTATCTCTTGATATACACACACACATCTGTAGCGAGAGATTGTGTGTTCAGCAACTTCTGCCTCCAGTTTGTGGTTGCCTTCATCATTGCAGTTTAGGCTGCGTGTGTTCGATTGCATTCATGTCGGACGATATTTGCAAATATGCTTTTTCGCAACTAGATTTATTTCGTTTAACTTTCGGTTTTGGAATTTTACAGGATTTATTTTCGCAGGGGTAGTGAACTGGTGTGCTTTTGCCTTCAGTGGAATATAATATAGCCTTCGGAGTTTTCACTCCGAATCCACACCTTATGTTAAAGAGATGCTTTTAAAAATCGCTTTTTTAAAATTCGCAGCTCTTGCAAATCACTCCATGGAATTTTCATGTAATCACGCGTGCCCAGGAAATGTGTCTTCATACCTTCAGTAAATTATACTTAAAGATGTAAGAATTTCGCAGTAAATTATGAATATAATTAGTTGTGCGTATTTCAAATGGCCACTAGAGTAAAATACTGCCACAAAACAAGCAAAAATGTTGTATTCGACCGGGTCGAATATTAAATACCCTCCAAATATTTAGTAAGTGAATTTCAAATGTTTAACTTTGTGGGACAGAGTTCCTTTAAGACATCTCTGTACCCAATTTTACATCTCTATTTTGACAGAGTCATTCCGCGAACGGATGTGAGGGAGACGTTTCACCTCTGCAAGATCAGAGAACATATCAGCTTCTTATAGGCTTAAGGAATAAAAATTGTTCAATATTTACACTATTTTTGGATACGTTGTACGTCAACGCCCACTAAAGGGGGCGGGGTCCAAAAATAGACTATACCATGTTTTCCATAGACGAAGGTATGGGTACTGGTAGATCGTCTCAGGCTTCATCACTGCTCAAGAATATATACTTTTTGGGCTAGAATTCTTTTTGGAGGGTATTAAAACTGTATTTTGTCGGGGTCTCCCTGGCAAGGGCCGTGGGGGCGACATTTCATCTTTGCCATAAAACTCTGAAAATAAATGTTTGGAATAATTAATTGTAAATTTTTTTTTAAATTTTTTTATAGGGTCAGTTGATGGCCAAGGGGGAGGAGAGGTTTGGGCATAGGAGTACCAGATTACGTCTCAGCTTTGTCATTAAGGTTTAAAAATGTTATTTTTAAGGGATGTAGGCTTAAGTAAAATAATATGTTAAATTTTTACACTATTTTTATGTATAATAAGGCCCACTAAAGGGGGCGGGGTGCAAAAATAATTTTTTTTATGGCTCCAAGTTCAACACGATGGACCTTCATTGACACAAAAATATATCATCTGCTTAACAAAATTACAAAAAAAAAAAAAAGAATTTTAAATTATGTTGTTATTTAGAGGTTGGTTTCGTTCTTCTTAAGGGAACTTTTTTCCCTCTGGTCCGATTCAGCCCATTTACGAACCTGACCTGTGCTATCTTTTAAGAAATACCAAATTTCAATAGTCTGGCTCTTTTCGTTTGTACTGAATCGTGATTTCCACAGAGGACGGAGGGACATGCTAAGATCGTCTTAGATTTCATTACTGATCAAGAATATATATACTTTAGGGGGTATCAGATGCATATTTCGCTGCGTTACAAATAGAATGACAAAGTGAGTATACCCCCCAATTCTTCTTCAAAATTGATACCAATGCAACTGGGACGAACGACGAATGGTCTTTGGTAAGAAATCGAAAGACAAATGCTATTGACTTTAGTTCTCCTGTATCCAGACTATAGTACATATTCAGTTAATCTGGTTTCTAAATTAATCGTGATTGTTTAATCGGCTGGGTTAAGCTTAAAGGGCAGTCCTCAAATTAGGTAGAACACTCTGAAAATTGTGATGCCTAGAGGACTACAAAATCAAAATAGGTATTTAGTGGCATAATGGAAGATTTTATAGCATTCAGTTAATTGGGTTTCTGAATTAATCGTGATTATTTAATCGGTTAGGTTAAGTTTAAAGGACTGTCCCCAAATTGGGGAGAACTACAAAATCAAAATAAGAATTTAGGGGCTAAGGGATAAGATTTTGTATGCAGAAACTCTGGCAAATTAGATATTGTTACCATGTCTTGCTTTCAACTTGTCGTTCATCTATCTACGATAAGTCAAAGAATTTTTCGAAGTTATAGAATTCCACACCGAAAGTTAAAATCTGGTTTTAGCGTTAAAGCCATAAACAGCTGTGGTTTTAACATACAGACTGTATAATAAATTTGTTCAAAATAAATTAAATCGCTCATAGAAATGTAAGAATTTGTTGCTGTACTTGTTCTGTATTTTTACAACACTTAATTGACAACCTGTAAAACAGAAGTTTTTGTTTGAAGGAAAAAAGAAAACGTTTTACAATGCGTTCTAAAATAGAAATTATTTTACATTTTGTGAATTAATATTTTACAATTATGGAACTACTTCAACAAAGTGACGAACTTCTTGGAAATCAAGCTGTTATATTTAAAAAACGTAAGCGGATTCTGAGAGTTATGTTAGCATAAACAATACCAGCTGTTTTCAATACATAACTTGGCAGCACTCAACTTAGCACAGCCAACAACAGGCAAAAACAAAGTTGCATTTCATAAAACTCACTTAAAACCACTTCGAAAGCGGTTTTAAGTTGGTTTTAACAAAAATATATGTATTGTGTGGTAAAGCCGGGGTTTAACAGTTGGTTTTAACGTTAAAACCAGATTTTATTAAAACCATGTCAGTGTGAAGACACTAGAAAAATAAATTCCAAACAAATATTTTTTCGAAAAGATTATTTTAAAAGATCTGTTTAATAGTTTAAACTAATAAAAAGATCTCGATTAGGTTTTATTAATACATATTTGTTATGATATTTGTTTTATATTGTTTTTTTTACTAATGAAACTTCTAAATAGTAAAAATATTTTAAATTGTTTATTTAAAAAATATTGTACAGAAATTTGTCCAGTAAGAGGGTAAGCAGAAAGTATATATATATTTTTTTTTTGTAAAATAATGAAAATATTTTTAAATTATGTATGAATTTTTATTAGTCGAACTTTTTCTTTATGTAAATTGTTAATTTTTTATCGGGCTTAAGTTCTGCTGGTTTGATGATTATTAAAAAAATATTCTTAATATTCCAATCTTAATATAAAAATAATAAATAGAATTTAAACAAATTCATTTATTAATAAAATAACAAAAAATAATTTGCAGTCATGCAAGATTCGAACTTGAGCCCGATAAAAAAAAGAAAATATTTTTATTTATTGAAATTAATTGATCTCTGGAAACTTTGTATTAATCGGTTAATGGATAGTTTCCTGATAGGAAAGACTGCAAAAAAACTCTGTAACTCGGATAATTGCAGATTTGGTCTTTACGGATTGCTTAAAAATGGATACCTTACTGGTGAGGGGGTCTTTTGCGAGCATCCTTTCTGTATCCCTTAGGTTGCCGAGAGTCTCGACGTTCTATGACCCTTAGGCTACCCGACACCTCAACCGTTGTCCAGGTCATTCATTAACGAGGCTGATACTGGAATCGATGAGCTCTGCTTGGAGCCCAGCACTATGGACATTTGCATAGAGAGTCGGACCACAATTAGGGCCCTGGATTCAGAGTCAGTGAAATCATAGAGTATAGCTTGGATTTCAGAGCTCGAATATTTTAGGCGGAGGGTATATAAATTCAGTCACTGCTCATATTTTAAACTACAGGAAACTTCCTTCTGAATATACAATTTATCAAGCAAAATACGAAAAATCATCTGCAGCCGTTGGACCGATTTCTGTATGGTTGTGGACGTGACCCTAAAAAGTTGTGAAATTTGGACGGTACCAATCGCTGTTTCGAGTGGATTTTAGGCTGGCGACATCATCGGTCCTTATTTCTTTTGAGAACAACGTTGAGCAGGCCATCACTGTCAACTTCGAGTGCTTCGGGTCGATGGCAAGTGCTTTCAACACGGCGACGCTATGCGCCACACAGCTCATGTTACTCCAAGTATTGTACACGAGTAATTTGAGGGCATGGTCATCTCATTTAGGGGTGACATGACTTGGCCTGCAAGATCATGTGATTTGACCCCGTTTGACTGTTTAATGGGGATCGCAGGAGTATGTGAATAAGCCACAAAACACAGCGTTCCCCAAATCTAACATAACCCATGCTATCCGTCAAATTCAGTCTGATATATTCGAAATGGTCATGGAGAATTCGATATTTCGCACTCAGGGAAGACACTTGAGCGATGTTGCATTGCACACACAACGGCATCAATAGGTCTTTCAAATGAACAAAGAAAATTCGATGATAACTCGCACACACACTGTTTTATTTAAACTTAAAAATAGGAAGCGCTTAATGAACGACCACTTACTTCCTTATATGTTTATTTATTATAAAACTCTTTGAATTATTGTTAAAAATCACAAGGACACATTGAATTATTGCTAAAAATAACGTGTGTGTTTAATCAACAATTATAAAATACAATCTTATTATGATTATCAAAAACTTAGTTGAATGTAAAACCCGTTTCTAACTTTTTGCCAAGAACTGGATCAATTTTACACACCTGGTAAATAAGTAGTGAACTAATACATAGTTTTCTCACATCAAAACCCTTATTTAAGGCAAAACAAAAAAAGAGAATTAAAACGTCATTCAATTTATTTGTATTTCATATTTATTGCTTAACAATAACCACAACAGAAAATCTTAAACAAGTTTGATATAAATCACAATCGATAAAAGGCAACAAACTGTCAGCCAATCTAATTTAAAGCAAATCCATTTAAAACCAAACGATGTGTTATGCCGTATTTTGCTTTAAGAAAAATTATAAAATTAAATCAAAATATACCTGAGAGTTACTCGCATTATACTACTTCTGTCACACCAACGAACAGGCTTCAGTAATAAAACAAAGCAAAAGATCAACATGCTAATTAATATTGTTTGCGGTTTGTGAATAGTCGTCCATATGAAATTAGTTTTCTTCAGTCCCATAACTGCCATCCCTAAATACGGGCGGCAAGCGTTTTTTAGCTGTCAAAAGTTCTCATGTCCATACATTTTGTATGGAGCCTACCGAAATAACGCGGCGGCAACGCTTTGCTATTGGAAAATCCAATTTTGACAGAGCGTTTTCTAATGAAGTTGGTTGCAAAAGAAGAGAATTGTAACCAGAGAAAATGAGCAAAGATTTACAAAAGTGAAATATATAATAAAAGAAAAAATTTGTGAACTTCGTATTAGAAAATGGTGGTAAGAAAATATTTACAATATGATTATATACATACATATGTATGCACGTTTGTAATTTGTACAAAATTTCAATAACAAAATCACAAATGTCGTCCGTCCAGCTGTTAAAATAATCAGGGTTGTTTAATTTGTTTGTTTGATAACCATGTTGTTATTGTTTTTTTTACATAACGCTGCCGCTATTGTTTAGGTATGGCATTTCAGCGTTAAAGCTCAGCGGAAAAAAACGTTCCGCTTTCCGCCCGTATTTAGGTATGGCTGTAAGAGTTGTGATAGATATTGTGAATAATAATAATTGGGGGTATTAAGAGGGTATTAATTGGCAACACTTGAAATCAATTAGTTGGTAGCATGGTGAAATATTTATTTCACCATGGTGGGTAGCTGTAGTGTTTTGTGGTGAGTGGCCAGATATTTAAAAAGTTTAACACTTTCTGCCAGTCTGGCATTTATGTTAATATTATTGACTAGATTATATTTGGGGCTTTTTTTTGCTAATATTCCTTTCACAATTTAATAAACTGTGATTAGCCTTAATGTTAGCAACACCCATAGTTAAAGCTCATAGCAGTAGTATTTCTATATAGTAAACGTCTCTTGCATTTTTAATTTATTTTCAAATAGTAGCGCGTGGGAAAATATTAATATTCTATTTATTTTTGCATACATTTTACTAAAAAGCAACACACATAGAACAATAATTGCACAGTTTTATATTCACACATGCACATATAATTTTTTTTATATATTATTAAAAAATTTTAATATATTTCTCAATTCCTCAATTAAAAAAATATAACTTTACATAATAAATCTTTTATTTTATTGAATCAATGAATGAACTGTGAATTTAACATGGAATCGCTAGTTAAATGAGTGAAAACGAGTTTGAAATTATAAGAAACTTAGCATGTAAGAGATGATGACGCTGAATAAATTTTTTAAGGCAAATTCTTTTGAAATGAAATGCAAATGCTTGGCTATTCATAAAATGTTGTTAGATGTGTGAGCTTAAGTAACGAATATTTTAAATGCTACAGGTTAGATTAAAAGATGGCAATTTCTATAATTGTATTTCTTATTTTAATAGGGGAGTAAGCGGCTCTACCAACCGCTGCTCCCACTATAGAAACCTTGGAGTCTTATTTCTAAAAGATCTAATAGACTATTTATTTTCTGCCAAGAAAGTCCCGGTGGTGATTCTCCATAGCGGGAGAGAGCCAGAAGGGATAGGAAATGAGCAATACTTTCCTCTTAATCTTCATACATTCTTTGTATATAAGATTCATGCATTCAGCATAGGTTGCAAAGTGTACCGCCCGGTTAATATGACTAAGCGGCTCCGCAAGTGCGAAATAATCTTTATTCGAATAATTTGTCTTGACTATGCTTTATTCATTTAGTACCTTCAAAACAGCCGATCTGGCAAGTCTGTCAGCTGTTAAACAATGAGTGATTTTCCGGATTTTATTAAAAAAATAACATTTTAAGAAATGAATGTAATATTTATTTGAATGGACAATACGATCTATATAATTCAATGTTTGAGAATAGTTTCATGTAAATATTGACTGCGACTACTCCTCAAATTGTCCCTACACTGCATTCAATTTTGGCACGCTCTCCACAACATATCGGCCGGTGTCACGAATAAATTCTTCTGTAGTGGGTTCCAGGGCGTCAGCCTTTGTAGACTTGTCCCTATAGACATGAGCTTTAAGAACAAATATTCTAAAGGCGTTGAATCGCGCGATATACGCGGCCAATTGACAGAACTGGCATCTTAATTGGGCTATTGTTTCGCGTGCTGTGTACTATGTGGCACCGTCTTGTTGAAACCACATGTCAGTCAAATGAAGCTGTTCCATTGTGGGTACAAAAAAAATTGTAACCAAAGCCTGCTTTCGTCGTCTTTGAAAAATGATGCCACCGGCCCATAATCCCCTCAAAACCGTGCATTTTTTGTAATGCATTGGCAGTTCTTGAATTTCTGCTGGCGGCTCTTCACACCAAATTTTTACTTGTTTACGTATCCACTCAATCAGAGATAAGCACGATGCACTTTCTAAGCCGATCATGAATTTTTATAATAAAATCTAACAATTTGCAGGCGTTGTTCATTTGTAAATCGACTCGTTGGTTAAATGATAGACCAAACTGAACATGTTTAATAGTAACATGTTGCACAAAAACAGCTGAGCTGGCAAAAACAGTGTTGCCAAAAAAGAATGTTGGTAAAAAATCGCCTAATGTATTGTGCAGGGAAATCGCAAGATTAAAAAAAAGTTGGATAGAGTATCAGTACAACGCACAGTGTTGAATTTAAAAAAAGAACTAACTACATAATTCTACAATTTCTAAAGATAATCTGATAAGAATAAGTTTTTGAGTTAAATTTATATTATTTTTCTCCTACCTCCCCCACTGTGCAGCAGTATTTTAGTAATACTTTAGAAATAAGAATCCAGTCTTAATAACTTTATTTGTTGTTCATATCATAGACCACTATTGCAGATTATAGAGTGACCGACATCAGACTTTTACTTTTTGCCTTTTGTAAGTGTTAAAATAACTATTTTCTTCTTGTTAAAGAGAGTCTTATAATTACAATACTTTCACTTTTTATATTTGTAACTTTTCGTGTTATATTTTTAATTAATCATATATATATATATTTTTTCACAGTATAACATTTGTTATATGTTTTAAAGAGTAAAGTGAGAAAAAAGAGGATAAAGCAAACGGCAAAATATTTATGTTGGTAATCTTGGTTAATTCATGTAAAAAGGTCATTTTGAAAAATTATTTTATTTTTATGTATGCATGAATGTGCACGCTGTGTGCATGTTGGATATGAAAACAAATAAATGTTTGCTTATACAGTGCGAGCTCGATGATCGCAACCACCTATTATCGCAACTGCTCGTTGTTTGCAACCACCAAAATTTTTGCATTGAAGTCTCTATAAGCGCAACTATCAGTCTCGGTTATCGCAACTTTAATACAGAAATGTGATTGTTCGATTGTTTGCTTTTCTTCGTCGCCTTTGGACATAGAAAAGATGCAAAAACTACAAAGTACATATGTACATACATACGTTTGTTTACTTTTTTTTTCGTGTGTACAGCGGCACGGCAAGTTATTCGTTATTTTACAGTTAGTTTTTTATTCTGCTTTGGGTTCTTTTATGCATAGTTAGTATGAACTATTTTTGCGTGCACTACAGATCACTCAATAGTAATGGGTTTAATAAAGAAAGTTGTGAAGTTATCAATAAAACAAATTCGAATACATAAACAATACCAATCTCTACAAAACCCATTGAACCCAATTCATTCCATCTTTCTAAAGCCAGTAATAAACTGTTTCTTTTCATGAATTTTATTTTTAAGTTTTTTTAAGGCGAATTTTTGAAGTTTCTATTTAATTTTCATATCAATAAATAATTACATACATTATGTATTAAAAATTGAAAATTTTGAGCTTTTACTTTATATGTAAAATTGGGGGTCGGTTATCGCAACTTTTGCGATTATCGCAACCGGCTGTGGCAGAATTAGTTGCGATCATCGAGCTCGCACTGTAAATAAATATTGTTATGAGCTTTAATTTAAAGAAAAATAAAAATGATGGCAAGTGATAGACTTCTTGGGTAATCTATTGGATCGTACTAAGAGAATGAAGAATTAATCCATATTCTGTCCTGTTCCATATTTCATTCCGAATTCTCCTGCGGAAATTATCAAGACTTTGTTGTTACATATTAATGTTTCATTGAATCGCCCGGTGATCGAAATTCAGTTGCTGGACATTTACAGTTAAAATGACACTTTATTGTACATGTGTATGTATGTTCGGTTCAAGTTAGGCATATTAAAATGTAAGACAGATAATATTGCCTTTAATTTATTGCACAACATATTCTAAGACATAATTCGTGTTATTGTGTGAGTGGTCAATAGAAATACGCCTAGAAACCAGTTAAAAACGTATCAATAATCGTATAAACGTATCAATAATTTATTTTCTTTATATTTTTTTGTAAATTTGGGAAAAGAAGAATTAGCAAGATTAAAATTAAGTGTTAAAAAACAATTCTGAAATATATAAATTTAACTAAGAACTGCCGGAAGTTGGAAACTTATTTAAAAAGAAACTTAATGGCTTAAATTTTACTTAAGAAATTGTTCTCTTAAAAAAATTATACAGGGACTTTTGAATGTTTGTAAGTGTGTGTGTAAGTACATTATTGTTTGCACATTTGTAAATGAAATAGAGCGTTTTTTTATTATTTTTCATTCAATTTTAAAGCACTTTTATGCTAAGAATTTAGAAAAAAAATTTTATATTGTGCATTTCTGCATAAAAATGCCTTTTAATCAATATAAGGCTTACAAATATTATTTGATGATAAGACACTTATAAAAGTACCACAAAAAATCATTTATTCGTATGATTACTTTTTTCTTGCAGCTATGCTAAGAATTAATAGAAATATTTATATTGTGCATTTCTGCGTGAAAATACCTTTTAATCAATATATGGCTTACAAATATTATTTGAGGATAAGACACTTATAAGAGTACCACAAAAAATCATGTATTCGTATGATTACGTTTTTCTTTCTTTTATTTTAGGAATTTTCAAAAAATATTTATACTGTGCAAATCTGCATAAAAATACCTTTTAATCAATGTATGTTTTACAAATATTATTGGAGGATAAAACACTTATAAGAGTACCACAAAAAAAGCACGTATTTGTATGATTAGTTTTTTCTTTCTTTTATGGTAGAAATATTAAAAAAATATTTATACAGTGCAAATCTGCATAAAAATGCCACTTAATCGATATACGTTTCAATAACATTGATCAACGATAAATATTTATAAGTGTACCACAAAATCGTAAATAAATTTCCCAAGATACTATAGAATCGAGGTCCGATTTATCCTATAGGAATTGTTCATTGGAGTAAATGAGAATTCTAATAGATCCTCTTAAAACCGAAGAAGCAAAATACAAATAAAGAATTCTTAATAGAACGTGCTTTTAACGAAACATTTTATACATGGAAGTCAAGTTGCTTAACAAAAGTGTATGCAGAAAATCGTAATACAGGGTCCGCCAAATAACTTTTTTTTTTTTTTTTGAAAATGCTATAAGAAAAACTACTGAATATTTTCTCAAATTTCTTTTTTTATTTAAAAGTACAATCCTTCCGGTTAATAATGGAAAATAATGTCATTCAAGTGGCTGCCTCGGCAGGCCATGCAGTAGCCTACACGATCGGTTCAATTTTTAAGCACATTATCGATTGTGTGCAGCTGTATTTCACCAATGGCTTCTCGAATATTGTCCTTTAAAGCGTCAATTGTCTCTGGCTTGTCGGCGTAACACTTATCTTTGACGGCACCCCACAAATAATAGCCCAACGGTGTCAAATCGCAGCTCCGAGGTGTCCAAACGACATCAGCTCTGCGGCTGATAATGCGATCTTCAAAAACTGGGCGCAAAACATTGAGTGTGGCTGTGTGGCACGTAGCGCCATCCTGTTGAAACCAAATGTTGCCAATATCCTCCTCTACAATTTTTGTGAACAAAAATTCGTTCAACATGGCCCGATAACGATCGCCATTGACTGTAACGGCCACTCCTTGTTCATTTGCGATGAAAAATGGCCCAATTATGCCTCTGGACCAAAATCCGCAACAAACAGTGACTCGTTTTGAGTGCGTCGGCTTTTCAATGTATGCGTGCGGGTTTTCTGTGCCCCAAATGCGACAATTTTGCTTGTTCACATACTCGCCAAGATCAACATGAGCTTCATATGAAAAGATGATTTGTTTTGGCAAAATTGGCATCTTCTGTAAGTCGATCGCAGGCCCACTTAGCGAAGTGAAAATGCATTGGATACACAACCATATTCGTTCAGCGGAAGGATAAAACTAATTATCTGTCAAATCAGACAAGAGCTAAGTGTTACCATTCACGAAATAAGCACTAGTTGAAAAAAAAAACGTTAGATGGCGGACCCTTTAGTATGTTTTAAGGTAAAGGTTTTCAGAATTTTCTTCTTAAATATAATTCGAAAAAAAGTTCTCTTGTTAGAGTTTTTCGAAAATAAATAAATGTTTGCTTTCTGATGACTCATTTTGAGTTAATTCTAAGCGACCTAAACCATACATACACGAATATTGGTAACCACAGCAATTGTTCAAATGGATATTTTTGTGAGCCAAACATTATTTGCTGTATAAATGCAAAAAAAAAGAAAGACAAAATATTGTCTTCATGATGTCAAATATGTGTGTTTAGTAGATGTGGATCGATGAGCGAGCGAACAAACGAAGCGGATGGATGAATGGATGCATGGTTATTTCATTGTATGGCTGGTTGCCGTATGGTTTTATAGTATAAAATTTATACTCGTCGCACTCGTATCGTTCTATCTACAACTATGGGTTTGCTTTGGTTCGCTAGCTTTTACTTACTTTTTGGCTGACTGTATGTCAACGTTGTTTAATCAATCATTCTTTGGTCACATGTACTCGTATGCAACGAATACAGATTATTCGTTTTGAACGAGTAAAAGGCAATAGCAGGCATCTAGCTGCTGATGCACCTTGGAAACATTAATCATTTTGCAATGTTCATGTGTTCTATGTGTCTCTATCTATAAATTTTTCGTAACGATTTAACATTTTGTCATTTCAATTGATTTTTTTAATAAAAAAAATGCTTTTTTACTCAGTTAAAATGTTCTCTTGAATTTAATGGATGTTTTATGGTCAACATATTTGATTAGAAGAAAAATTAAGAAAATCCATATATCAGCCAGTGATGCCGTTTAGTTACAATTGCTGTACATATTTTTGCTAATATGTTATATAAATAATGTGCTTGGCAAGAATTGGTTAAAAAGTTCAGATTCAATAACAGAAAATTTAATTTTTCTCTAGTGATAATTTTCGCATATATAATCAAGAAAATTTTATTTATGTTGAAAATATTGTTTTTGTTAAATACACGATAAATGTAATATTTGAATTAAAACAGGACTTTTTGAGCTAATAAAGGGTGATTTTTTTAGTAACTCTCTTTTTAGCAACACTGTTTTTGTCAGCTCAGCTGTTTTCGTGTAACATGTATCAGTTAAACATGTTCAGTTTGGTCTATGGTTTAACCATGAATTGACTTACAAACGAACAATTGTTATTATCCAAATTCATGCTCGTAATAAGCAAAATCGCCCTATTTGCTATGAAGAGCAGCTAGAAGTATTGCAAGATTCGCCAATGCAACCCCAAAAATCCGCGTGTTTAGTGTGTGTTGTGTGGTGGTGGCATTATTTTTCAAAGACGACCAAGACAGGCATGTTACTGTGAATGACTAGGGTTACCGTGCTATGATTGCAATTTTTTTTGTTTACCCAAAATGGCCCATTGTACTCGGCTGAGTGTGCCGTATACCACCAAACACGCAAAACAATGGCCATATTGACGAGTGAACAGTTTATTTGAGGTTTTGGGCCGCTCAATTTGCAGCCTAGGTCGTGCGACTTAACGCCTTTACGGCCATTTTCACAATGTATGATTAAGACTTAACGACAACTTTTGTATGCCAAACTTGACGTTAAAGTCCACGTTAATTTTTAATCGTTCATTATGAAAAGAGCCGTTAGGCAATTTTTTGTGGGGGCTATGTTAAGGTTGACGTCTATAGTGACAACCCCTGGAATCCAATATTGAAGAATTTATTCGTGAGATACTGACGGTTATAATAGAGAGAGTATGCGAAAATGTGCCCCAGAGTATGAACCATTTCATTTAAATGAAATCATCTTTAAACATTGAATTATACAGATCGTTTTATCCACTCAAATAAATATTTTATACGAGTACATTTCTTAAAGTTTTCCTTTTTAAATCAACTGCGAAAAATCCCCCATTGTTCAACAGCTGACAGACTTGCCAGATCGGCTGTTTTGAAGGTACTAAATGAATAAGCCGTTAATTGAATAAATCATTGCCGAGAATTCATGCAATTCTACAAAATCCTGTGTTTTTTAAAATAAAATCCGAAAGCACTTAAAAAGTTACCCACTATTTATTAAAAAAAAAAACGCAAACATACTTTGTTGCTTGAAATATAAATGAAATAATTTTAAACACAAAAGGAACCTTGTAAAATTGATAATTTCAATGCCAAGCTACAAAAACTCGTACTCGTATGTTGTTTTAATACACACACACACAAATTGCGTGTACATGGGTATAGGAATCGTACAAATAATTATAAATTTATATAAGAAATTAAAAAAATACTTTGCAAATAATTAGCTTATCAGGATTGTTAAAGTTCGCATATTGTTAATTTTTGGCAGTTTAAACAAAAAATTATAAACGTTTTAAACAATTTTCAAAATTGAGAGAATCGTACAGACTTCGCAAAGAAAATAAAGGGTGTTTTTTATAGAGTGACACAAGTTTGAATCATAATAAAACAAGGAAATATATTTTTAATATCAATGATTTGTGAAATTAATGTTTAAATATGATTTCTGTTATGTGGCCGCCATGGCTGGCGCGTGGAAGGCGCAATCTGGAATACCAATTTTCGACAACTTTTCGCAGCATTTGCGGCAGTATTTCGCCGATAACTCTTCGAATGTGAATTTCCAGGTATTCAATTGTTTGTGGTTTATCGACGCAAATAAGTGACTTAACATAACCTCAAAGAAAATAATCTAATGCACGACCTTGGTGGATAATTAATTAGGTAAATTAAGTTTCTTTGAGTTTGGCGAATAGAACAATTATTTTGATTAAAAATTTCAACAATTTGCACTCGTTGCTCTGGCGTAAATCGATTCATAATGAAATTTCAAAGAAAAACTAAACAAGAAGCAATTATCAGTTGTTAAATGGGTGCTCAAATAAAGCAGTGATGCCAACTCAAATTTGTGACACTCTAAAACAACACGCTTTATATATATGAGTACCTTAAAGGTGCTTCTAAAAATTAAACGAAATATATAAAAAACCGAATGGACTTTAAGTTAATTTGCTCGGCCATTCATTCAAATTACTATTTTCTTTACAGTTTTGAAATTAATTTGTTAAAGAAGAAAGACGCTACGAAACTGATTTCAGGATTACTAATTTATCAGATAATTGTGTCTGGGAAAATGCACAATTTTAAAAGGTCGTTAAACTATGGCGCAACAAAAAAAAACGTTACGCTTTTTCTGTGGCTGAGTTGCACAATCAACTTACGGATAAGATACGAATCAAGCTCATCGACTAACAGGGAAGCAACACCACACACACACACACTCGTACAAACAATCCAACAGGAATGTCAGTCAGACATTAATTTGAGAGCAGGCCATAATTATCTTTCCGTTATAAGTATTTTTTTTTGTTGAAATATTTGTTAATAAAAGTGTGAGTATTATGATGTTGCAGGCAACAAATGTGGCAGCAACAGCAGATGAAGTATTTTCTAAATGATAATAAACACTCTCACAAAGCAAACTGTAAACATTTTTAGACAAAACGAAAAAGAAATAGCATTCAAATGCGTAAATGCCATTAGAAAGCGTTGCACTGCAGGCAACTTTTCTAGAAAATTTTAAAAAACTTTCTTAATTACAAAACTATTCACTTGTTGTGGTCTGAGCTAATCCGTAAGACTGCAATTTTTTTCGGCGATAATCAGTGTTGCCATGTCGCCAGATCTATCTGTTTTTGAGAGTTTTCAGAGAAGCAAAAAAAATTTATAAAGTTTTTTTTTTTATAATTCTGACTAAGAGCCTGCTGTTGGCTGAAGTGATTAACACAAAACTATGAAGCGGAGGGTCTGGAGTTCAACTTCGCACTGAATCATGAATATTGTGTCGAGTTCTTCTAATTAGAATTAGTGCATGCGCAATCATGCACTACATGGTTCTGTTGGTTGTTGTCAGCCCGTTTCAGCGATGAAGGCATAGCACTGGCCACTGAACACAACTGCCAGCGGTTGACACCGTCTTGTACAAAAGAGCACCCTATGAAGCGGAGGGTCTGGAGTTCAACTTCGCACTCAGTCATGAATATTGTGTCGAGTTCTTCTAATTAGAATTAGTGCATGCGCAATCATGCACTACATGGTTCTGTTGGTTGTTGTCAGCCCGTTTCAGCGATGAAGGCATAGCACTGGCCACTGAACACAACTGCCAGCGGTTGACACCGTCTTGTACAAAAGAGCACCCTATGAAGCGGAGGGTCTGGAGTTCAACTTCGCACTCAGTCATGAATATTGTGTCGAGTTCTTCTAATTAGAATTAGTGCATGCGCAATCATGCACTACATGGTTCTGTTGGTTGTTGTCAGCCCGTTTCAGCAATGAAGGCATAGCACTGGTCACTGAACACACTTGCCAGCGGTTGACACCGTCTTGTACAAAAGAGCACCCCCCTTCGTCGACCCAGTGCTGGTCCGAATTGAAAAAAAAATTAAAATTAAAAAAAAAATCGGGGAAGAATTTAGAAATACTGATAAGAATGCAACCCTAAAAATTATGTTTCGTTTTTAGTTCCCTTGTCTGTATTAAAAGAGAAACAATAAAAGAAACATTTCTTTTTCTTTTGTATAGCAAAAATAATTTCCTCGATACGAGGTTTGTTCAACAAATAAAGCGAATTAAAATTTTTTTTTTTAAATTTTTTTTATTCATTAATTTCTAGTTTACCCCTGTTCACTGTATTCTACCTCAGAAAAAACATTTCCTATATACGAGGTATGTTCAACAAATAAAGAGACTTAAATTTCTTTCGCTTTTCAAAAAATATTTATTTATTCATTAACTTCTAGTTTGCCCCACATCCTAAAGGCAGTTTTAATGTGCAGTTTTTCGTATGTCCTTGAGTTCGCCCAGTGATACGGTTTTTATCACCTCAATTGTCGCCAAACAATTTGAGGAATAGAAATAAGAGGCTGGGGCTTAAATCTAATCAATAGGATGGCTGAGGCATGATTCGTTTTTGGCCACAAACTACTGTTATTTTGTTAAAAGTTCAGCAATTTTAGAACGGACTTCGCAGTCACACGCTTTATGCCCCAAATTTCCCAAAAAACTGCACGGGATGAACGAAGCGATATGCAGGCATACTCAGCGATTTCTCTCATAGTGATTCGACGATTCTCCATAATAAATTTCTTGCCTTTGTCAACATTTTCATTAATTATTGATGGGCCGCGGTGACCCTGGCAAGGAGTTGTAAAAATATTTGTGACTCCAAGTACAATCGTTGTATGCTACTGTCCACATTTCAACTACTTTTGAGCATTTATGTCCATTTTTCACACAAAGTTCTATGCAAATTCTTTTATGCAATTTTTATAAAAAACACTCCTAACTTTTGTGACTCGCATAAACCAATTAAACATGCTGTTGGTATATATCTGTTCTCTCCAGATATATTTTAAAAATACCGGTCCAATAATAAAACTAATTAAATATTATTAGTTGCATCCATTTTTTCCCCAGTGTTAACTAGATAATTGTAAAAACTATGACTTTGTGTTATAATTAATCGTTGGTTTCTCTAATAACATCTGGCTTGTAACGAGTGTGACCATTGGCAATTTTATAAATATTGACTCTGCATCACTGCAATGTGGAATGTAGTCCATTGTTTTAGCATTACCGCAGTAAAATGCAATCAGGGATGTTAAATTCAGTACATTTGTACGTTTTTCAGTAGAATTCGCAATCTAAAAGCACTGAAGTATTTCAATAATATTATTAGTACAATATTAAAATATTTCTAATATCAACTTCTTTAACTCAAATTCGTTGGCCACCTTTCTTCAAATTTCGTTTAAGGCACAGGTTTCACCATCTCTTCTTGACGATACAACGGCAAATGTAGAATAATTTTACTCGTATTTATGTGTGAATGTAATAAAAATAAAAGACAGAAACTTTTTTGCGCAAATATCTTCACATATAAAATTCTGTTCAGGTAAAAAGATACAAATTTTGAAAAAAAAGAAAGAAATTATTCTACCTGATTAAGATAAAATTTGTCGTGAATTTAGGAAAGCGTTCTTCGAACGACTGGTATGTGAAATAAACTGCTTGCGGGGAGGTCTTAGCTGTCATATTTAATATGTGATGAAAATTCTGCTCAAATGTCCATAGATACCACTTCCTTTAACGTCCTTCCGATTACCAATTTTTCCAAATGGCGATCCTAATAAAAATAATAAATAAATATTAAAAATATCTCACGACTTTGAGAATTATTTAAAAAGATAGAATGTGATCGATTTTTGGCTCTGCTAACTAACACTAACCGATTTCTTGACATATCAGTTCAAAAAGTTCAATTATAAATATTTTTCTTTGCTATTAGCTCAACTAGACTTTCTCTTCCTGGCAATCTATAAAAATAATGGTTTTAAAAACATATATCCAGCCATGTCTCGAAATTCAGTAGAGTTGAGAAATGGTATACGCAGTAATCACAACATTGCGAATATTATGGGATCAAATAGGTATCGTGAAAATTTTGGGAGTAAATGTTTCTATTGTGAATTGATTGTTAGTCAAATTTTCTATTGTGATTTATTTGTCAGCTTTTTAAGAATGCGTGTAAAAAGAAAAACAATCATCCCTATCATGAATAATTTTTACCCTTTCCCTAAAATTGCAATCATGAAAGAATTTCCCGTGAATGATTTCATACTAAAATTAAATTCCCCTTATCGTGAATGATTTCTTTCCCATGAGTTTTTTTCACTTTTCCCTTTAATTAATTCACTTAGTTTTTGGTGGGGAATGGAATAGAAAATGTTAGTATTTTCTTTGTAGATTAAAGTCTACTGATGATTTGGTAAAGCACCAATGAAATGCATATTGTATATGGCTTGACCACCAACAAATAAATTTTATTTAAAATAGTATTGTGACAACAATATGTCAAATAAAAATTTCATAACAGTAAGTATTTTCTATTATAATTCTAATATAAGAGTTTGCAAATTTTATTTTAGTGGTAAGACACATACTGATATTTTTTGCAACAAATCTTTGTGAAACTTGTTGCTCCAATTCGTAAGATTAAGAATATTTTCAATTTGTTTTGTCCGGTTTAGCAATACTTTTTTTAATTTTTTTTAAATTATTGCATAAACGTAAATGTTTCAACACAAATTATTCCTTGATTTTTCATGTTGTTTTCGCCTTCTTCTCTTTTTTACATTCACTGAGAACTGATAGCGGGAATAATTTCTCACGGGCGATTCACGATACCATTTTTCCCTTCGAGTGGAATAAAAATTTCATGTGAACAAAAATTCCCCTTGTTATTCACGATAGGGGTGGTTATAGATTTTTTTGTAAAAGTAAAAAGAACAAAATTTGTGTAAAAATTAAAAATACGTATTTTGTGCAAAGATTAAATTAAATTTAAAATTTTGATTTTAATGAAATCCACACTAATCCACAGAGAGATTGTAGCGAAATCCATATGCGATGAATCGGATACACTGTCATTTAACGGAGACGATAAAAATAATCTCCCATATTATGAGTGACGACATCAAAAATTTGTCACTTGCCATCTCTTTTCGACAACAATAAAATACCAATAACGCGCTCTATCAATATTGTATGCTTTAGCGAATACTAAGAGACTGCCAATGAGTAATCAATTGCTGTCGACAACTAGTGTTCAAGTGGAGCTTTTTTGCTGTCGTGTTAACGTGATGTCGATGTCGTCATTCACAATAGGTTAGAATATTACAGATTAAATGAAGATGGATTCGGCTACCTGTGGCATGTTTTTTTACTACAGTACTTTTCGCTTATAGTCCATTCCGCTTAAAGGCCAAAAACGGATATAAGAAAAAACTGTAGTATTCATTTGCAGGTTTTTTTGAATTTCGTACAAATTATTTGTTCTAAAGTCCACTTCGCTTGTAGTCCATTTTCGCTTGAAGTCCACGTTTTGTTGGAATGCGTAACTAATATTGTATGGAAGAAACACGCGTATAGTCCACTCTGTTCTTTTAATTGTATATTTAATGGCTCCAAGTATAAGGCGTTTGACCTTCTTTGACATAAAAATGTATCATTTGCTTAACAAAGATACGAAAAAAAACTTTAAAAATTATGTTGTTTTTTAGAGGTTGGTTTAGTTCTTCTTAAGGGAACTTTTTTCCCTCTTGGCCGATTTAGCCCATTTCCGAACTTCACCTGTGACAAAGTGAATATATCCTCCATATTATTTTTTGGATGGTATAATAATAAATGTTTTTGTTTTAACTATTAATTTAAATTTTAAATAAAATCAATATTTGGTTGTTTTAAATAAACTATTCTTTTACTTTAAAAAAATGGAAGAAATTAATTTTATATAGTCCAAAATGTGGGTTATAATCCATTAAGTGGCTTATAAAGAAAATCGGTTATAGTCCAAATTCGCTTATAGACCACAAAAGTTGGGCAACTACAGTTATGGAGTATAAGCGAAAAGTACGGTTTTGTGCCCTCAGTGGATTGTGTGGCCATCGTTTGACAAAAATAACGAAATTGTGAAATGGTTTTATACAAAATACTGAATAGTAAGTGTCGTAGGTCGCCCAGGCGCCACACGTTTATTTTGCAATATCCTATTTCTTCTCCTTTTGAAACCCTTTATCATACGCATGGATTCGCTCACATCTCTTCTAGCAGTCAATCAATTTATTTTATTTACCACTTGCGCTTCTTCTTCAGTAAAATAAAATGATAATTTATTAGATTTCTATCTGAAAAATAAACTTACAAGTTTCATTCCCGTTCCCCAGTGAATTATTTAGTAAAATAGTTCGGGAGGAATAAGCTTTGGCGATGCCATATTTTATAAGTTTGTGTATTTGCCACCAAAAATTTGTCATGGACAAAATTCACAATAGCTTGGGAGTTTTTTCATGGGAATATGTTTTATTCACAATGGGGGTGAATATTTCGATATGAAATTAAAGAGATTTCAATCCGAATTTTTTCTTTAACTAATTTTTCGAAATTTTTTGTTTAATTTTTTTTATATCCAGAGGAACAGAAATATCAATATAAAATATAAACATTCGAGTTATTTCATAAAAAGTGACATAAAGCTCAATTTTTATTTATACAAAAAAATTTGCGAATTTTTTCTTCGTTTTCGAAGGAAACCAAATACGAAATTAATTCCTTTTCCGAAGAGAATTAAGCCCAGGACATGGCTTAATTTGTTAAACTTTTACTACTTCACGTTTTGCTATGGGGAATAATTTATGGCAAGTTCTCAAACATCTGTCCATTTTGAAAACGGCAAGTTAGTCGAAGAAAAATTGTTACACTTTAGTTACACAACGGTCACTCTGTTCGTCACTCCTTTTAATTAGATGCCTTGTATTATGAATTCTGAAATAGCTATGTTTCTTATATTTTCTGCTCGTATGTCCATAATTAAACTGTATGACAAAATGGTTGCTTGCAAGTCGAATTCAAGCAACTGCAAGTTGTAGATTTATTCCTGTTGTAAATGTTAATTGTTAAGGAATGAGCAACACAACGAGAGTCATAATGGAATGGAAAAGCTGTAATCAAAATACAATGAAGATGGAAGAGGTCATTTAGTTGGCTACAGAATATTTCTATGACAAACACAATTAATAATTGTGAGTTATTGTGCATAAGTGCATGTGTGTGTGTGTATGGATGTAAAACTAATTTTTAAGAATTCTAAAAAAAAGAAGCTTACTGCCTGTCCTTCCCATGATGTCACTAAATATCGTTCAATTTTTTAAATTTTCTTTTTGTTTTTAAAATTTTCTTTTGTTTTAAAATACAAATATTCGAAGGAGCGAATATATTACTTTATGAAATTAAATGTTCTTCTATTTTCTATATTTGTGTGTTAGTTTTATCAACAATTAATATATTCTTTTTTATTTCCAATTTACAGATTCTATGCTTCACTAAGACAAAATGTAAGTGCCAAATTTAAGTTCCAGTTAAAAACAATTCACACAATATTATTGTCATGATGAGTTTAGCCTAGCCGGTGGGTCTTGTTCATAAAATAATTTTGTATTTGTAAATATTTTTTCCCAACTTTAGAATACATTCCCAGATTAAATTTGAACAGCTTTTATCAGTAAAGTACTCAAGATATGAGTATTAATTGTATTAGTTCGCACGCTTTTTTTTATTTCTAATAAGTATCGTGCGCCGCTTATGTTTATGTGGCTACACTCGTTTGCTTCAATTATGCCACACTTCAAAATTTAAGCGCTCATACAGCGGCACACGTGATATTTTGCTGTCAACGATAACTGACTTTCTTTAACTGCCGTCAAGAGTGTACAAGGAGTGGGCATTCCCACAATTATAAGAGTTATACACCGGGAGATAAGAACGGATGCTTTTGCTATAATTTTGCGTCAATGATCTAATTTATATATATATATATATATATATATATATATATATATATATATATATATACATATATATATATATATATATATATATATATACATATAATTTATTTATTTTTTATTTTGTTTTTTATTTATTTATTAATTTTTTATATATTTTTTCACTTCCATACCTACTTTTTACTTATTTAGTTTGTTATTGACTTATTTATATATTTATTTATATATTTTCTTATTTATTTATAATATTTTTTATTATATTTTGTTATATATTGTTCTATTTATTTATTTATCATTTTATTTATGTCTTTTTTAGTTATTAATTTTTTTATTTCGTTATTAATTCTTTATTTGTTTTTATATAAATGAAATTTATTTGTTGGTGGTTAAGCAATGTCTATATGCATTTCATTGGTGCTTTACCAAATCGTCAGTAGACTTTAACCACAGTTTTGAAAAGTTAAAAACCTCTTATCTTATGCACATACTTCCGAAAACCATCTGAGAATTCACAACTTGTAATTTTCAAAAATAACAACAGAATAAGAATAGTAGGCCTTGTGACAACAATGTGTCAAATAAAAAATTTCATAACAGTTTATTTGTTTTTGAATTAAAAATTTTTTAAATTATTTACCGTGTTATTGGTTTTTTGTGTGTTTTGTTGTTGTTGTTTATTTATTTCTATTTTTATTTATTTATTTTTTATGTGTTTATTTTTTATTTATTTGTGATTTATATATATTATATATTTTATATAGGGTCCGCAATCTAACGTTTTTTTTTCAACTAGTGCTTATTTCGTGAATAAAATTATTTTCCATTATTAACCGGAAGGATTGTACTTTCAAATAAAAAAAGAAATTTGACTATTCAGTATTTTTTTTTATAGCATTTACAAAAAAAATATTTGGCGGACCCTGTATGTTTTTATTTATGTTTTTATTTTTATTTTTTTATCTTGGACCAGCACTCAGGGGATGACCTCTATATATGCAATGCATTGCGCCGGAACTGAAAACAAGGGGATAGTATTGAGGGGACAGATTAGGAAAAGTGAGAAGATAGACAGTTTTTTTGTAGCTATTTCAACCTTTTACTTCGCCGGCTAATTTTTGCTACAGGGCCGAGGAAGGTGGGTGCTGTTACTCTGCTTTTTAGTACATGATAGTGTCGGTCGCTGCCAATTATGTTCAGTGACCACTGACTATGCCTTCATCATTGAAACAGGCTGGCAACAACTAACACAACCACGCCCTAATGCTGATCAGAAGAATTCAACACAATATTTCATGACTCAGCGCGGGCTCGAACTCAGGATCCTCTGCTTCATAGTCTCGTGTTCTACTACTTATTTCACTTATTCTTTTATATATTAACTTTTTTATTTAATTAGTTTATTTATTTTAAAAATTATTTTCTTGGTTTTTTATTTATTTTTTATTTACATATTTGTTTTATAATTATTTATTTTAAATATTTCAATTTTTATTTATTTATATTTTTATTTATTAGATATATATATATATATATATATATATATATATATATATATATATATATATAATTTTTAATTGTTATTTATTTATTTTTTTACTAATTTATTTTTTATATGTTTATTTTTAATTTTCTTTTGTTTTTTTAATTATTAATTTTTTTTATTTATGTACATACAGTCGACTCTTGATAATTTGAAACTCGTTAATTTGAATCTCGCGGTAATTTGAACTGTTCATTTCCCTTGAAAAACACTCAATAAATTGAAAAATATGTATGTAATTTGGTCCCCTCAATAATTTGAAATTATTTGAATGGCATTTTGATCGCCGACTCGCTGTAATTTGAATTTTTTGGCTCTACGCTCTATAATTTGAATTATTTTAATTTCTGCGTTTTATGCAAAATATAAAAGAAATAAAACAACCATTTATTTTAGTTTTTTGCGATGTGCTACAAAAATTACATCTTGCTCGCCAACGTTCTATAATTTGAAGTTCGGTTATTCTACACTCTTTAATTTGAAAACTCGATTATTTGAACTTTTTTACTGGCCCCTTTCTTCTTTCAAATTATCAAGAGTCGACTGTATTTGTTTTATATATAGATATTTGTTTTAAATATTTATATTTTCATTGGATTTTTATTTAATTATTATTATTTAATTTATTTATATATATTATTGTTTTTTCTTCTTCAATAAAATCCTAGTAATATCTTATGCGTAAATAACAAAATAAGATTTAAAGATAAAGCAGTCAAGCAAAATTTATGCATCTCTGTGAAAAATTTGAAAATTGTTATCTTGTCTAGTTACCACATTCAATACGAATCGAAATTTCAATACAAAATATATTTACAGTACGCAATAAAATTAAATTATCATGTTTAATAAGTTTTTGCTTTTGCATTTTTGAAAAGAGTGAAAATTTTTGAATTCTGCGAATGAAATAAATTGTGCAGCGCACAGTGGTGTAAGATAGAAAAAAGAAGTGGCAATAACAATACATCACTAAATTGTATTACGCATAAGTTTGTATTTGTGCTGATCTTTACGGATCTGTCCTTATATTCGTTTAATTGCCTAACGCTAAAGTAAAGTTCCTGCTTATATATCACATGTTTTTTGCATAGAAAAAAATGCATATATAATTATTATACGCGCAATTACCCAATTCGGTTAATTGCCTTAAAAGTCAAACTCCCAAAACAATTTTTTTTTCTAAATTTTATTTGTTTAATTTCCTCTGTACTAATATGTAAAAAACTTTACAAGAAATGCAAGTATTTTTGTTCTGATTTGCTTGCTTACTTATCCGTTTCTTGGAAAAAATTTGTTTACTATGCTTCCTTGTCATGTGTGATGTGAATTATTATTATCCGAATAAATCTATTAACTTGAATTTAATAATATTTTCTATACATACAACACCATATCCGTGGAATTACCTCATTGTGGTATAAAAACATATGGGCATTTCCAGAAAAAAGTCCACCTTGATCGAAAAATTAAAAGTTAACAAACAGATTTTTTCCTAATGTATTATAAAAGAGAAACTTCTAAAATAAATTAAATTTAGGAGCTCAAAGCTTTCTTTTGTTGGGATGGTGAAATACTGAGCTACAAGTTTGAAGTTCCCGTTTTTGTAAGTGTTTCTTAACTTCAAGGGCATTTTCTCTTTATAATTAACATTCCTAAAAGCAATTTCATAATAATACTCTTAATGCAAAACTGTTGCTACAAACATATTTAATCATAAAACAAATGCAAAAAATAAATTTAGTATTTTGTAGTTTTTATATAATTTTCTAATATTTATGTCTTTTTCGCATTTTTTTAACATAATAAAATAAAGTGGAAATTTTAGTAAATGTAACGCCAGTAACGTAACGCCAGACCAATTTTCATAAAAGAAAAAAAAGGAAAAAAGATTTGTTCAATTTATAACTTGGAAAATAAATGTATATTGGTCCAAAACCTATCAAAAAAAATTTGATTAAAAATACTTGCCCAATTCGCAGAGTTCAACAATTTTGTTATCAAAGTCAAATCGCACTTCCGTTTTTTGTAACGTAACGCCAGGTCACTTTTTGGAGTATATCTTGAAATTCTTAGGCTCAACTATTTCCATTTTTTGGCTGAATATAGAGCTATCCAATCACTTCTCTAATGTGAGAAAAAAACTTTTTTAAATTCTGGTTTTTAACGTTTTTTTTTCAACATATCGTCGTACAAAAGTAACGTAACGCCAAAATGGAAATGCCCATATCTGCATTTTGGACGAGGTAATTTTATCTAATTTTTAAAATATTTAAAAGAGCTGAAAATATTCGTTACTTTACTTTTTTCACTTATTATTGCAGAAAAAAGAATCAGCAACGATTAGTTTAATTGTTAATATTAATAAAAAGCAATTTCTATAAATAAAGTTTTTCTTATTTTATTATTTTCCTCACCTGTTTCTGGGCCAAATTTATTTTTAACATTGTAAGAGAGTACGCAAATAAATACTCTTCTACGTTGTTTTTTTCGTATAAACAGTGATGCCATAACTGTTTCATGGCAAAGCTTAAAAAAATATTCTAAAATCTGCTAAATCGTGGTTATACTGAAAATCTGCTAAGATTAAAATCTACAATTTTTAATGTTTTAAATTTGATTAAAATTTAATAAATAAAAAAAAGTTTGAATAAATTTATAAAAATTGTTTTATGAAAATTAACATAAAGTGTAAAATATATTGACTACTGTATTCCATATACATATATTACACTGAGCAAAAATCTATAGAAAGTCTATCTGACAAAAATTATTGTAAAAATCAGCTTTTCTAAAAGGTTAATATGATAAAAACAAAATCGGGAAAATTTTGGACAGGGAAAAATGCTAAAAACCAGTTAAAATTTTTTTAAATACAATGGTAACACTGCTTAAAGTCAGTGCTGTCACCAGCGCTGCCTTAACTTCTTTCTTGAAAAATAGGCTCTCTTTTTAAAAAAATGTATTTAGTCCACAGTTTTTCCAATTTTTTATTCCTTCCAAATAATAGGTTTTCTCCAGGCCATCAAACTAGAGGTTTATTTCAGTTATAACCAGCGTTGCCATAACTTTTTCAAAAAAAACTGCAACTTTAGAAAAAAAACTGGGTTTCACGTAAAAAAAAATTGCACATACAAAATTCACAAAAATATATAGTTTTTTCATATTTTTTTATTAAAACAAAAACATAACACAACAAATTAAATATGATATACATCTACATATAACAAAGCAATTCA
Source organism: Linnaemya tessellans (assembly GCA_951800035.1). Lineage (NCBI taxonomy): Eukaryota > Metazoa > Arthropoda > Insecta > Diptera > Tachinidae > Linnaemya > Linnaemya tessellans. The sequence continues at coordinate 25,585,854 of OX637534.1, read as the reverse complement.
TTTTAATAAAAAATATATAGGTACATAGGGTTTAAGTAAACAAAAAGAGTTCATTATTATTCAGATATAATACTGCCTGTTCCAGAATCTCGACAAGTCGATGTCGTTCTCATATTTATATTGAAACCAATAATTAAAAATTTAAATTTGTTTGTATGTACATAGAAAAACACAAGGCATATCTATCTAACAGGCACAACCATTTCTACAAAAATAGAACACTTATTGTAGAAACTACCTTAACAGTTGCAAAAATCGTTAAACGACACTACTAAGTTTGATGTTTTATCAGGTTAGGCTAGTGAGCTCGTGCTCCCACCTGCAATATATGTACACCTTGGTAAAATTCAACTTGCTTTGTGGTCAGGGGTGCAAAAAGATGTATGTGATAATTACATACTCGTATAAAAAAGTATAGTTAAACCTTGCCACTGTTATATGTATTAAGCAAATGGGGTAAAATTATGGTTTCAGAAATTGGAATTAAAATAACAAAATTAAGAGTAAAAAAGTAAAATGTAAAAACTGCAAAATCTGCACAATTTACAGAAAAACTGGTTTTTAAAGAAAAAAACTGCAAAACTGCTCAATGCTTAGAAAAACTGTCAAATGCAGATAAATCTGCACATTTGGCAACGCTGGTTATAACCTCTGCATTTGACCCAAATATCTTACCACCCAGCCATTCATTTCTTTGGCTAAATCTGGAAAATATGTCGCCGTACTGGTTTCACACTTAGTCACTCGACCATTGTCTTAAAATTCACTATGTTGTTTGCTTTTAACGGCTGTTAAACTCTAACTAAATGGAGCATCTCGCTGAAAATTTGATATCAGTGCTGGTTGGTTGGCAACAGTAGTGTTACATTTAAGGTCACAAAGTCACAGAATTATCAAATAGCACTCGTATGTAACCGTCTTTCATTTTCAAAATACAAAATAATTAATTATGAAATTTACAAATTGTAAATTCTCAGATGGTTTTCAGAAGTATGTGCATAAGATAAGGGGTTTTCAACTTTTAAAAATTGTGGTTAAAATCTACTGATAATTTGGTAAAGCACCAATGAAATGCATATAGACATTGCTTGACCACCAACAAATAAATTTCATTCAAAATAATTAATTTTATACTTAAATGTAATTTTTTTTTCTTGTAAACAATTTTTGCTGAAATGCCAATAGATTTTTTTAAAAATTAATCGCTTAAGTCGACCGTGTGTATGGTTGTTATCTCTTTGGTGTTTTTCTTCTAGTAGGTATTATGTATGTATGTTCAATATATTTTACAACTGCTTTCGCGAGTGTTGGCAACACTGCTAGTTCAATAAGAGAATTACAAAAATTACACTCTTTATTTTGAACCGGTTTCCAGGATGTTATTATTGTTTTTCTGTCAGTGGTTTTGTTTACTTTTACTTTCTGTATATTTTTTCCCTTTTACGACAACAACCTACCGGTTGGTGTTTGGGCAGGTGTTTGTGTATAATATAATATATTGTTTCTTTTGTTAAAATATCTTGTAAGTTACATGCATAAATGTATGTATGCACATGCTCGCATGTGTGCAAATCGTATGTAAGTTTATGCATGCATGTACATGTCTACACATGTTTGTATATACCTACAGGACTTCTGCTAATTGTTGGCTTCCTTTTGCATTTATTATCCTTGTTACAGAAGGCTACTGTACTTGAGTACAAGACAAATGAAAAATATGAAATGGTGAGCCAAATATGAATGAGAGTTATGCATGAACAACTTGTTTTTGTGCGTGAATGTGAATGATCGTTAGCATAAGGTTACAACAGTCATAGATACAATTTTACAAAAATAATGTGTTGCGAATTTCGATGAAAGATGAAAGCACATTTTTTGAAACCTATTTCGTTTGAAAATTTGTGGTTATTTAAGAGAAACACATTTTTGTAATGTAATCTTGCTAAATAATTATCACCAATGTGAATATGTTCGTTCAACTTGAAACGGTGGAAATGGGTGGAAAAGTGGACAATGTTCCGCCTGTTCTAATGGAAAAGTTTAATTTGTCCGACAAAGTATATCAGTGATTAAAAGCGCCCTATTATACTCGCTACTTTATTACCGGATGTTACTAAAAACACCTAACCCCCAAAGAATTTGTAGTAAAATTAATAAGTTGTTTATGTACATATGTAGATTTGGTTTAGTTGTTTTATTTTGGAAAATGTACTTTTTTTAAAAAGTACTTTTTCCAAAATCCTCTTCCTAAAAGAACTTTTTCCAAAATGTACTTCTTCCAAAAAGTAGTTTTTCCAAAAAGTACTTTTTCCAGAAAGTACCTCTTTCAAAAAGAAATTTTCCCAAAAAGTACTTATTCCAAAAAGTACTTTTTCCGAAAAGTACATCTTTCGCAAATTAGTACTTCCAAAAAACACTTTTTACAAAGAGTACTTCTTCCAAAAAGTAATTTTTTCAATAGTTCCGAAAAGTTCTTTTTCCAATAAGTACATTTTCCGAAAATTACTGTTTCCAAAAACACTTTTTTCGAAAAGTACTTTTCCCAAAGAACATTTCTTACGAAAAGTACATTTTCCGAAAAATTTTCTAACATAATTTTTTCAAAAAGTGTTTTTTCCAAAAAGTAACTCTTCCAAAAAATATTTCCATAAAGTATCTTTAAAAAAAAACCTTTCTGAAAAATAAATTTTTAAAAAAGTTTTCTTTTTTGTCTAACAATACATTTTTTAAATAGTACAAAAGCAGCTTTTTAAGTATCAAATAGTTTTTCATAAAAGTATTTTATACACATTTCAAAAGTTTTGTTTTCCACAAGGGCATTTGCAAAAGCACTTTTTTCAAAAAGTATTTTTTCCGAAGTCCTTTCCCAAAAAAAAAAACTTTTTCCAAAAAGTACTTTTTCCAAAAAGTACATTTTCCAAAAAGTACTTTTCCCAAAAAGTACTTTCTCCAAAAAGTACTTTTTCCAAAAAGTACTTTCTCCAAAAAGTACTTTTTCCAAAAAGTACTTTTTCCAAAAAGCACTTTTTCCATAAAGTACTTTTTCTAAAATGTAATTTTTCTAAAAACTGCTTTAAGAAAAGTTATTTTTTCAAAGAGTAGTTCTTCCAAAAAGTATTTCTTCCAAAAAGCACTCTTGTTAATAAGTAACTTTCCTTAAACGTATCTTTTTAAAAAAGTATATTTTATTAAAAAAAGTACCTTTTCGCAAAAATAAATTTTCAAAAAGTTATTTTTTTCTTTTTTGTAGTACTTTTCTTTTAAATAGTGCTTTTCCAGGAAATATCTATTAGAAGGAGCCTGTTTTCGAAAGCATCTTTTTAAGTAAATAGTTTTTCGTAAAAGTATTTTTTAAAAAGCACTCATTTTATACTCTTTTCAAAAGTTTTCATATTCTACATTTCCAAAATAGTACTTCCAAAAAGAATATTAAAAAATACTTTTTTTCGAAAAGTGTTTTAAGTATTTTTCAAAAGAAGCCAAATTAATTATCAGGAGGAAATTAATTATAGGAAACCAATATTTTATTAGTTGAACCGGCACTCGGGAAGGTCACTTACTACTCATGCAAGTTAAACGGCCACATTTTGACAATCCTTTAAAGAATCAGGAGAGTTGGATAGTGCCCCCAAGGATTTTTTAATGACCGTCGATTTGGGAATTGTTTCCTACTCATGCAATGAATTGCGCTGGAACTAGGAAAAGGAGCGAACAGTTTTGAGAGGGTAGATCGAAAAAGTACTGGGAAAAGTACTTTTTGGAAAATGTACTTTTTGGAAAAAGTTTTTTTTTTGGGAAAGGACTTCGGAAAAAATACTTTTTGAAAAAAGTGCTTTTGCAAATGCCCTTGTGGAAAACAAAACTTTTGAAAAAGATGAGAAGAAAGCAAATTTATTATGGCCACTTAATTTGTTACAGTACCAGCGAAGGAGGATGCCGCAATATGCTCTTTAGTATATAATGAGAGTCAATATCAATTAATACAACCATGTATTAATGCAGTTTCAAAAAAATTCGATTGCATATTGAGACCTGAGATAACGCATATCAGAATCCCGTCTGATTATAAACGAAATTTTATGTGAAGTTCAAAAATTTATTTACTTTTCCGTACACAAAATTCAATGCGGGACGTTTATAACCTTCTGAAAGCTCTTTATAATTTATTATGCTTTTCAAATATTCTCTAGTTAAAAGTTTTCCGCTTTTATTACGAAATTATGATTTTTAAATCTAACAATAAAATTTTAATTAATTGAAATTCGTTTTAACGTTGGTGGTGTTGCAATTGTTACCGCTAAATTTATATTTTTCCCTTTAATTAGTGAATATTCGCACATGAAGCACAGAGTGTACTTAATAAATTTTATTGTTGTATGGAATTGTTGACATGGGTGTTTGTGTGTGTGAGTGTGTGGCAAAAGAACCCTATTTTTTGCAACCCTATCAGATGATTATTTATAACGAACGGTCGGTCGTTAGCTGGATGTTATGGGTTTGTGTGTGTGTAAGGCTGTTGTGTAAGCAAATAAATGGGAGCGAAAAATCATACTTAGAAACACGAGTATTATAAGCATATCCTTTGACACGCACACACACAAACATGTGTACTAGAACATATTAGAATACACACTTGTCTCCACGCAGAAATTTAAAAGGATGAGTTGAATTAAAGGAAATGAAATATATATTAACGGGCAATTTTTATTATATAAATAACTTTTAAAAAATATATTTCATTTAACTCTTTTTGAAAAATATAATTTTGCAAAAATATCTCTAAAGCTCTAAAACACTTATACGGTGTTCAGACATACACTTTAGTTGTCTTTATTGCAATTAATGTCATAATTGAGCTCAATTAACTATATAAAATTGTAATTAAGTGATTGCTCAATTTACACTTAATTTCTATAAAATCGAGTAAAACTACAAATGCAGCACTGCTAAAAAGTGTGTTTAGTGAGCAAAACACAAGTCACTGAACAAAGTTAGTCGAGACTTAGCACCTAAAATGTGGAAAAAGTAAAAAAAAAAAAACAAACAAAACATATCGAGCCATATTGAAGTTTAATTATTGACATTAAGTTTATTATTAATAAGAAAATTAAAAAAATCTTAGATTTGAACTTGAGACACTCATGAATATGAAAAATATTTACTTTTAGTTGTCATACGTTAATTGAATTGATTAAATTTTGTATAAGGGAACAAGAAGTTAATTATGTCAATAAAGTGATAATTGACTCAATTTAAAATGCATGTCTCAGTGCCATATACATACATAAAGCTCTAAACACTTAAGGTCTTATTCATAAAAAGGTATTTTTTGGATTTATAAAAGGTTTATAAAGCAGATTTCAACACAAATGTTGTTTTATAAACCTTTCATAAAGCATAATTATTTTTTATGAATAAGGCCATTAGACGACAGCAGGCTACCGAATACAACTTGTTAAAAATAGATAGAATAGATGGGCTTATATGGGATGGACTATTTTCACCACAGGTTGTTGTCGGTGCTACTTTTGTAGTTGTAGTAAAATTAAACTGATTTCTATTTTTGCGAGCGATAATGAGAGAATCCAATGTTACCAAATGCAATAAAAATATATGAACAAAATGTGAATTTTAAAATGTTTTATTTTATTTTTCAGCAACGGAAATGATATGCTTTTGAATTTTACTTGATTTGACTGTATTTTGAAGGAGCATTTTTAAAACTGAAATATATAAAAGCGGCCCGGCCCTACTGTCCCATGTAGAGATTCCTAAAAACAAACAGCTACTCATCATTATTGTCTTGGTGCTGTGGCTGTCAAAATAATTCTGTAGCTGTCTACACAACGACAATTGAAGCTTTGCAGCTGTTGTAGTCGTGTAGCTGTGTAGCCTACTGTCGCCAAAGTGTTAATCACTTAACTAGATTTCAAAAAATTTATATTGAATGTAGTGCTTTTTGTTTGTTATGTGGTCAAGCATGTCTATATGCCTGCATTTCATTGGTTCTTACACCAAATCAGCAGTAGACTTTAACCTAATTCCAAAATAACAAGACAATATGTAGAATAAACGATTTTAAATTTTTATATTATTATTGCGATAAGAATCTTTTTATCCTTTATTATTCAAATCTGCAATCTGTAAATTATTTTCTTTTTTTATAAATTTTTATTAAATTCAAGTTATTTTTATTAAGTGTGGAATATTCGAATAATTTAAATCATCATAACTAGCAGAATAGATCAGTACTGATTTCGGGGACACTACGCCATCTCATTAGAGTTCTTTGTTCAACTTTTTTGACTTTCCACGGTGGAGTAGTCATTAAATTTAATAAAAATTCATAAAAAAATAATTTTCAGATTTAAACTTGAGCCCAATTATTATTATTATCTCAATAATAATAATAATATATATTTTTAAATAAATATACTTTTTTATTACAAAATATTTTTCCAACAAAATATTTCTTCAAAAATCCAAATTCGAAGAAATTTTATTTCTAAAAAAAATTGTTTTTGCCGGCCTTAAACGCAAAATGTTTCCAAATTTATAGATTCTACCAGAAATGAAAGAAAATCAAAATTTATCTCTTAAGAGAATTTGTGGACCCTAAAGTAGTTAAGAGATACAAATGGTCCATTTCTGTAAAAAACTATTATTTATTTTTGCTGTTACAACCATACCTAAAAACGGGCGGTAAGCGTTTTTTAGCTGTCAAAAGTTATCATGTCCATACATTTTGTATGGAGCACACCGAAACAACGCGGCGGTAACGCTTTGCTATTGGAAAATCCGATTTTGACAGGGCGTTTTCTAATAAAGTTAGTTGCAAAAGAAAAGAATTGTAACCAGAGAAAAAGAGCAAAAATTTACAAAAGTGAAATAAATAATAAAAGAAAAAATTTGTGCACTTCGTATTAGAAAATGGAGGTAAGAAAATATTTCCAATATGATTATATACATACATATGTATGCACGTTTGTAATTTGTACAAAATTTCAATAACAAAATCACAAATGTCGTCCGTCCAGCTGTTAAAATAATCAGGGCTGTTTAATGTGTTTGATAACCCTGTTTTTATTGTTTTTTGACATAACGTTGCCGCTTTTCTTTAGGTATGGCATTTCAGCGTTAAAGCTCAGCGGAAAAAAACGTTCCGCTTTCCGCCCGTGTTTAGGTATGGCTGTTAGGAAATTTGATTTTTTAACTCCTTTAAATATTTGCGAAAGGGACAGAAGCAAAATAAATCTGCAGGTTTTTTGTTTCAAAATGGTGGCATAAAATAAATGATATTTGAATGAATATTAAATTTTAAAGCCATACATGTGTATTTAATGGGTTCTCATGTGACTCCTTCATATATGGCTTACATATACACAAGCAGTTTACACAACTCAACATAAAAATGTTTATTCTGGTCGTCATACTTTTAGCCCTAGTATTTTCCCATAAACAAGATTCATTTATTTACTAGAAACCTCTTCAAGTTTTGTATATAATATACATACATGCATACATATGTGCTAGTACATATATGTATATAGTAGTATATTATTTGCAAAAGAGTAGCTTGATTAAAGTTCGAAATGGAAAGTTACTAGGAATACTTTTACTGCTGACTGTTTGAAATGTGCAGGCATAAGGAGAAAGGCAGCAAGTAGCCATCCTAAAACTCATTGGGAAGCAAAGTTTGCGCAATATTTGCTTTGGAAATAGGAAAAATTAATTTTTCTTATAAATACAGTGCGAGCACGATTTTCGAAACCTCTAATATATTTACATTCCAGTCATTCTAACTAAAAGTTTTTTTAAGAGTCAATAAAAGCAACAGTTTTTTTTTAATCTTTAACAATGCCTATTAATTTTTATATTTCTTGCTTAGCAACCAACATATTTTTATCAGATTAACGATCTCCATTGGGCAAATAATCTCATTTCAAGCACGTTTCTTAACCTTCAGTTTTATGGTGTAACATTTACAGCTTGTGTGTCTTTTACTCAGAAAGGTTAAAGAAATTGTACAAAATATTTTTTAAAAATAATTTATTTATGTAAAAATACTATAAAATGTGTACGCATCAAATATGGCTGGGCCATCTATCGGTTTAAATTTGAATCACCACTTATTTTGAATCTGGCAATACTTCTGTCATTCTCTTCTGTCACAAAATTAATCAGTTTACGCTTGATCAACGTTGGCATTTATTGAAAATTTATTTTTAAACCAAAAACAATAGATCGGAAATCGATTTTTCGATTTTGCCGAAAAATTCGTCTTTTCGAATGAAGCTCATTTTCCGTTGGTGGGTACGTTAATAAGAAAAATTGTCGTATTTGGCGTTCAGAAAAACCACACTGGTCTTACAGAAGCCAAGGCACCCATTACGAGTGACTGTTTGGTGCGGCCCATATTTCTTTGAAAATGAGGCCGGTGCAACCATTACGGTCAATGGCGACACCCTTATAAGGGTTTTTTTTTTGTGCCCGCTCTTCTTGGTATTGATGTGAACGATATTTGATTTTAACAGGATGATGCAACTTGCCACACATCACATGTCACAATCGATTTATTGAGTCAAATGTTTGATGACAGTTTAATTAGCCCAAAATCGTGATGCCAATTGACACTTGTGGACTATTTTCCGTGTGGCGCCGTTAAAGACAAGTATTATGCCGGCAAACCGGGGACAATTCAGCACCTGAAGGCCAACATTAGTGATGCCACTGCCGAGTTACGAACCCATACATTCTAAAGAGTGCTCGAAAATTGGTCCTATCGGTTGGGGTACTGTAAGGCCAGCTGCGTCAGTCATATAAATAATAATATCCCACCTCCAAAAGGTACAATTGTACTTCACAACAAAAAAATTAATTTGGCAAGATGTCGAACTATTTTTGTTTTATTGCATTTTTAAACTTTCAAATGGCCCACAAAAAAGGGCTCAACTTCCCAAATAAACAAAAAATACTGTTATAGCCTTCAGCAAAAATGGTGAAAGGTGATATTTTGGAAATAGTCTTAAATATACTGATATTGAAAATCAGCAAAACCTAAGATGCTGTTCCAGAGCTGGAAAATTTGGAATTATTTTTGGTATATAAAAGTGACTAGCTAAAATTAGTTTTAGTTTTTTTGTTTGTTAATTAAACAAATTTTATATTTCAGAAAAAATTAAATGGTTATTAAAAATCAAACAAAATAAAAAAAAAGGATTTCAGGGTTGGACATTTAAAATTTTTTTGGTGCATAAAAGTAACCAATTAAAACAAATTGTTTTCTTTTTGAAATTATTGATGTTTCCGGAAGAAATTCCTTCATATTAGAAATCAGAAATCCAAAAAGGCCACTGCAGAGATGGAAAATTCAAACTTTTGATGAAATATTGAACTAACTATCTTATTTTACATTTTAGGACTTAAATTGGTGCTATAAAATTAAATAAAATCAAAGAAACTATTCCAGAGTTGGACAATTGATCCTTTCTTTACATAAAATTTACCAGCTAAAAAAAGTTTCTCTTTTTGTTTTTAAATTAAACATATATAATAGTTTTGAAAAAAATTCGTTGGTATTAGAAATCAGAAAATCCAAAAAGGCATCTCCAGAGATGGAAAAGTTAAACTTTTCTAGCAATATTAAAATAACTAAATAACATAATTTTTTTTTCTTTGGAATAAATTTTAAATTTTCGAAAGAAATAAATTAGTATAGAAAATCAAAAAGATAAAAAAAAGTGGTTCCAGGGTTGGAATGAATGCATGTCAGTGAAGGGTTTAAAAGATTCGCCACTTTTACTCCTTAAATTTACTTTCTAAAAGCTGGTCTTAGAAAATTTATTTAAAATGAAGTTCTTTAGTAAAAAAAAATTAAATTTGCAGAAGAATGTCGTCTAAAAATTGCTTCGAAACCGGTTCCATTGTTCAAGGTATTGCAAAAAGTTTGTGAAATCCAGAGTTTTGTTTTAATCTTATTAAAAAAAAATCGAATTGAAAAGTTATACTATTTTCGTTTATTCCAAATTTTTAAAAATATAAAATTTTCTTTATTTTAATTTGTTGAAATAAAGAAAACAAACTGTGCTGATAAAAATGTTCTATTTGTTTAGTCGCTCGTTATCTATGATTTATTTTAATCTTTTCATAATGGTTTTAATTTTAATAATGTATTTAATAAATTTCACTGACCACTAATTGTGCAATAATTTAAATTAAATTAGTAGATAAAGAAGAAACAAATTATATATTGTTATCAGGCGATGAGGTAAGACATTTTAATCGGCTGTTGAAAGTGGTCAATTGTATTTACCATTTTACTCAAGTTGTAATTTGGAATGGAAAGTTTGAGCTACAGCATGCATGAATTTCCGGAATTTAAATTTGCCTAACACTTGAAATAAAGTCTTTACAGCACTTGCAAATTATTTTTGTGTGAAACAAAATATGTTGAAAATTTTCCTTTTATTGTAACTCTCGCATAAAAAATTAATAAACATTTTTTATTTTTTATATAAGAACAAAAGAAGTGAATTTTCAACTTGAGAATTGAATTAATGACTAAATTATTCCCGTTTATTTCGTAAGTATTTGCCAATGGCTTGTAAAAACAGTATCAAAACTAAGACAGCATGTCAAGTGGAGAAATTGAAAAAAGAACGCTGTTGTTGTCGAAATCGGTTCTGATCCGCTGTGCTAGTTTGATGATTATAAAAAATATTCAAAATATTCCACTCTTAACCTTCCTGACCATTTCGTCGGTGTGAGACCGATGAATCACTTTTGTGTTAATTTCACGAAAACAAAAAATGGCAACTCCGTCATTCTCTCAGTATCTTCATTATTTCTCATTAGCGTTTGAGTTGAAGTCAGTGTTGTCAGATTAGGGGGTTTCCCCCTAGATTTAGGGGTTTTTTTCTATTTAGGGGCAGATTTAGGGGTTAATATTCTTTAGGGTGAAATTTGGGGGTAAGAAAATTTTATTTAGGGGATTTTCGAATTTATAGTTTGGTACATAATAGTACATAATTTAACAACTGAGCATGTCGAAGATATTGCATCGAAATGAGGATTTAGAAAGTAATCACGCAAATACAAGAATTAAAACATTTTTCTCGTTAAATCAATTTTGTTGGTTTTCTTTAAACTGCAAAATATAAATTTTAAAAAGTTGTTCATCTTTACAATTTATTGCCAATATGCCAAAAAAGGGAAGCATATATAAACAAAAATATAAAAAGGAGTGGGAAGCAGATCAGCACTTTAAAGGTATAATAATTTTTAAATAAAATTTTAAACACAATAAATGGAAAATTAAATTTCAGATTGGTTAGCCCTTGTCCAGGGAGACAACTACAAAGCTTTATGCAAATATTGTAAAAGCATTTTGGTGGCTAACAGGAGACTTTATTGCACACCAAAATACGAAAAAACATATTGGATTTGCATTCCAAACAAAAGAAGTACATGTACCCGTAACAAACTTCCTCAAGCCGTCTCTTACAAAAGAAAGAAAGATTGCAGATATATTTTTTTGGGGGCTTTTTATAAAAAAAAAATAAAATAAAAATTTGGGTGTTTTCGTGCTTTTCGCGTAAGAATGATAGTACCTCAATTCAAATTTAATAGAGATAAGAATGATGAAACCAAATTACTACTTAAACTTTTCTGATTTAGGGTGTTTTTTAAGAAAAAGTGTAGAATCTAGGGGGTTTCTAAATTTTTTTGGGGGAAGAAAAAAAATTAACTGACAACACTGGTTGAAGTGTTGTACCGGTGATTGCTAATCAGATGGTCTGTGAGACCGACTTATAGTTAAGTGTTACATTTTCGTCAGGTAAGTAGGATTTGCTAAATTAGAAATTTTTAGATGAAAATGGACAATTAACGATCAGTTTATATGATTTAATAAAAAAATTATGATCAAAATTAATTATCGTGAGATTTTCTTTAGATATGGCAGATATTGAGCGCATAAGAGCTATTCTGAATGAACTCGATTCAGATCCAGATTCTGATGTGGAAAGTGGTACTGAATACGAACATAATATTGATGTGTATGAAGCAAACACTGATACTGAACAAGAAGACTCCGAGGAAAGTGATGTTGAAGATTCACAGTACGCTGAATCGAGTCACAATCACGTTTTTATTGGAAAATGAGGCATATATTTTGAGCATTTTGAAATTAATTTTTTTTCGTGTTTCTGTTTTTTCTTGAATTCATTTAATTTTTTTTTTACTTTTAAGATATATGTTAATAGAAAAACAACATTTTATAAATGTAGTGTTTTGTGAATGATTTTTTTTTTATTTTTATATTAGGTCTAAGATCAAAAATGCCAAAATATTGTGATGAAATATAAATTGATGCTGTGAGCTGAAAAAAACTTAATTTTGTTTTTTGCTTACTTCAGTTATTTCAGATTAGTTTATTAAATATGTCCACTGCACAGGTTTTGAAAATTTTAGAATAGTTTTGAGATACCGAGAAATACTTGAAATCGATCTGAGAGACCGAGAAATGTGAATGTGTCGCACAAAAATGAAATTAGTCAGGAAGGTTAATAAAAATTCGAATTTGACCAAATTCATAACAAATAATTTCAGATCGCAGATTCGAAATTAAAGCCTGTTAAATAATTTTCAACTTGGTAATTTAATCATGAAACGTTTTTAAATTTTCCTGTTTTTAGCCAAAATGTCTTCGTTCGTAATTACCAACCCTTTTAATCCCGGGAATTCCCGCATACATTTCGCGGGAAGGTGGGTAATGAAACTGAATAATTTTCTCGGGGAAAAACCCTAGTTATAAGAATAACATATTGGGTGTTTTTTATTGAGGTATAGAACTTTAAGTTGGCATCGCTTTTTTAACTGGCGGCCATTTTGTCAGCTGTCAAGTGATTAATATTTAGTTTGGTTTGCCATTTCATCATGAACAGGTTGACAAAAGAACAACGCTTGCAAATCGTGCAAATTTATTTCGAAAGTAATGGTTCAGTTCGCGAAGTTTACCGCAAGCTCCGTCCATTTTATGGTCGACATAATCGTCCATCAGAGCAATTAATTCGGTTAACCATGGATCGTTTTCGCACTACGTTTACTCTATGTGATAATACGCATCCGCAGAGACGTCGAACAGTGCGCACCGAAGAAACAATTGCCGCTGTAGAGCAAAGTGTTGAAATAATGCTGGAGAGTCAGTTACCGTTAATGGAGACCGGTATAGAGCCATGATAACCGACTATTTTGTTCCCGAATTGGATGGCATGAATGTGGATGAGTTGTGGTTCCAACAAGACGGCGCTACATGCCACACAGCGCACGTCACAATCGATTTATTGAAGGAAACATTCGATGAGCGCATAATTTCGCGGAATGGACCTGTCAATTGGCCACCAAGATCGTGTGATTTGACACCATTGGATTATTTTCTTTGGGGATATGTGAAGTCGCTCGTCTACGCCAACAAACCAGAAACGTTAGGGGACTTGGAAGCCAACATTCGTGGCGCTATTGCCAACATACGGCCCCATATGCTCGAAAAAGTGGTTGAAAATTGGACCTGTAGAATTGGCTTTATTCGAGCCAGCCGCGGCGGCCACATGCCCGAAATCATATTTAAACATTAATGGCATAAAATTATCTTTCCAAAAAAGCCAAATTGATGGACATTAAAACGATTTTCTTGTGTTTTATTTCAATTCGAAGTGCTATACCTTTAAAAAAAACACCCTGTATTTGTTATTTATTTCATACAATATATTTTAGTCAATTTGTTCTTTTATGTTCAATTTATTTTTTATTAAATTTTTAAATGCTTGTTTTTACATATCTATAATATACATATGTAAAGAAAGTCATGTGAAAATTAAATATTTATTCTACAAAGTATTAAATTATATATGTAAATACATAGTAATATTTTGTACTATAATATAAATATAACTTTTCGTGTATATAAATAATAACTTTTCAGTCGCAAAACGACACAGCATTAAGGCAGAATTAGTTTGTACGTGCTGTTCTGTTCCTTATCAGCTGTTTTGTTTCTGTTCAATTGAAAATCTGTATGTGTGGTTTGTTGTTCCTTTTTCGTTCTGTTCTGTTGCGGATAAATCTGTAGAAAATACAATTCAACGTTAAGTGACAGCCAACAGTGCATATTTATTAGTTTTTTTGTGGTGATAAATATTACACATTTTATGTTGAAAGTTTTTTTTTGTTTTAATTCAAGATTTTTTAAGTTTGTACACACAAAATATTCATTTTTTTAACTATTAATTTTTTTATTTCATAATTTTTCACAAAATTATTTATATTCACAATTTCAATTTATTTGTTTTGATTACCTTTTGCTTTTAAAAACAGCTGATTCCATTAACAGAACAAGTAATTACAAAATATTTTCTACAGAACTTCACAGCACAGAACAACAACAGAAAGTAAAAACTAACGAAGCCTTTAGTGTATCGTCGTTGGCAACTGCGTATATTTTTGGTGCTGCCAGATCCTTCGCACTAGCTAAATTCATCACATCACATAACTAACGGGTGGGGATATTTAATATTAGGAAGTAAATTGCCTGTCAAATGATGAAATGTCAAGAATTGAGCTGTCATCCTTTAACAGTTATTTAGTAAAACGTTGGGAAATTTTAACGACACTACACTCTTGAACAAATAGTTTTAATTGTGAAAATTTACTATGAACGAAAAGAACGCATTTTGCAATAAAATCATCTTTAGTGATGAGGCTAGGGTTGCCAGTTGGGCTTGTTTTGGCTGGATTGTCCAGCTTTTTAATGGCCTGTCCAGTTTCAAGCTAAAAAGAAATTTTTCCAGCTAAAAACAATTTTCCACAAAATGCTCTTAATATTTATTGCTGCTTTAAAATATTCTTTATAAATTTGCTATAACTTTTTTACTTCAAAGTACAAAAATATCTAGTAGCTTTTTTTGTCTTTTTGGTATGATTTTTTGTTTTCGTTATTTAATTTTAATTCTTAAATACATATCGCTCATATGCTGGAAAAAGTCATAATGAAAGTTTTCAATTTGCAAAGAAGTCAATGGGAAAACGAAAAATGATATTTCTCTCAAGAGCTGAATATGCAAGATTTTTACATAAATTTTTTACTTAAGATAAATATAGGAGCGATAATTAATTCTACATTAAAATAAGAAACAATTTTTTTGAGTTGTGACGTTGTTGCAGCAAATGAGAGGTATGTCGATATAATTAATAAAATTGTTTGTACAATAAACAAGTAACTTTTCGTGAAAATTTTATTTCAAAATGTCCAGCTTTTTTTTTAATATCCAGCATTTTTAATTCACATGTCCAGCTTTTTAATAATCTGGATCTGGCAAGCCTAGATGAGGCCCACTTTCGATGAGGCGTTTATATAAACAAAAACAAAATTGTTGCAGATGGGACTCACAAAATCTCCACAAACAGTCCTCGAAAAACTATTACATCCAAAGAAAGTGATCATCGGGCCGTATATTTTCAAGAATGAGGCTGGAAACACCTTGTGTGAAATATTGAAATTAAAAATTAAATTAAAATAAAGAGACCTTAAGCTTAAAAATATTAGAATATAATAATATATAACTAAATAGAAAAAATATGTTTGTGTGTGCAAAAATAATACATTCTACCGGATTTTAAAGTGCAAACACTACGCTCGATGATGTGTGTTGAGTTGCCTCTCTCAAGTTTGTTGAATACACACGTGATGAGAGTTGTAATTTTTTTATTGACAGGCCGAGAGTTGGAAATCTACGTATTTATTTATGGCATATGTCTCCTTCCAAACGAAAGGGTATCTATATTTTAAATTTCACCAAAATCAAGTTGAGAATCAGAAATTGTACCCATTACTTCCTCCTGGTCTAGTTTTGAAAATGGCCATGACCTATATGACTTTATAGACACAGATCTATCTATGTTCTAAATTTCATTAAAATCGGTATGAACTTTTCGGGGGTCAGAAATTTCCCCTATCGCCCTCCTGGTCCTAGTTTTAAAAAAAGTAGTAACCTAAAAGTAGTACCCTATAACCTTCCCGGAGTTGCACAGACTAAGTGCAGCAAATTTCATCGCTATCGGAGAAGCGGTTTGACAGCGCATAAAATACGAATAAACAAATATTAATTTTTATATATTAGATTTATATCATAGATCCCCGATGTCGTGATTTGCAATAGCTAAATATATAAATTAAATTAATGGTTTGACTAAATTTGAATTGTAATACATGAGTACTGATGGTGAAAGTGTAGCGGCTTTCGAAAACTGCTGTTCTCCTCTGCTGTGTAAGTAAGTTGAATAATTAAAATCTGATGTTGATATTAAACAAATATTCGAACAATTAGATTATAAAAATCTTAATTGAATTCATTGTTTTATGTTTTATTTTTTAAATAAAAATTCGTACTTTTCTTTTTTTCTGAGTCAAAAAAAATCATTGAAAATCAGTTCTTAAATTATTCGTATTTGAAGTATTTTAATGGCAGGTGTTGGGAAAGTTCTCTTCTTCACTAGTTGATATAATGATGGTAAAGCAATATGTTAGTTGTTTTTAAAAATAACACGCATAGGTAAATTTAGTACGTATAACCACTGTAGTTCTATATATAGCGCACAGTTAATAACTTTTTTATATGAGGGCTATCTGAATTCCCCCGCCTATATCCCTAAAATTTTGCTAATATATGCGAATTGTTATCAGAGTTGTCCACGTAAAATATTGCGATTATTGTTGTTTAAATATTAATAAAACCGCTAAAAAAGTGCATTTGACCCAACTGTGCGTCGGGATTTGTGTTCGATATTTTGCAAAATATTTCCCTAATAATTATAATTTTAAACAGTTTATTTATAATGCAATAACAATTATTTATAATATACCAACTAAAAGTATTAAACACAAAAAATTAAAAAAAATTTTTGTGTTGCCTCCTGTGAGGATTGAACTCACGACCCCTGGTTTACAAGACCAGTGCTCTGCCACTGAGCTAAAGAGGCTTATATCACTTGTAACACTAATGCTAAATAAATACTCCACTGTACGTAAAAGTTCACGTGAAGTCTTCGCTGTTATTAACAGTGAAAAATAGATATTTAACATTACAGATGAAATAAATTCTCTTGTTAAATAAATCAACAATTAACTTTTAAGAGAGCATTAATTGCATTATTGCGCTCTTAGCTCTCAGTGTTTGCTATTTTTAATATTTATTTTACTAAATATAGAATTTTTGCTTAACTACACAATAACAATTCCTTTTATTTTACATACTTGATTTTGTTTATGTGCTGTACTGCTTTTGTTTTTGCTTTTGGTTTTTTGTTCGCTTTGCTCAGCGTTTTTTGAACTTTTGTTTATTTACATTAAACATTCTTCTTTATGACGTTTGTGAGTTAAATTTAAGATTAAAGTGAGATTTGTACACTTCGTTCGTCGAACATGTCCACAACAATTTTAATTAAATCACTGAAAGAAAAGTGAGCTGAATATTTCGAGCTGTGGCATTAGAATTTCTTCTTCTTTAACTGAACAAGGGGCTGTTGTTGTGATCCCGATAAGACGTGTAGGAAATTTACGTACTAAATATGTATTAGAATTTTTGTTTTGATAATAAAAATTATTGGATTTCAATTCTAGAATAAAGAAAATATGTAATTTAAAAGTTAAATATTTTTTGTTATTGAAGTGGTTTTATAATAAAAACATATACACTTCTATCATGAATAATTTTCCCCTCGAAATATTTCCCTTTTCCCTAAAATTGCAATCATGAAAAAATTCCCCGTGAATGATTCATGTTAAAATTAAGTTTACCTTATAGCCAATGACTTTTTCCTGTGAATTTTTTCACTTTTACCACTGGGCATACGTGAATAAATAATGAATAAATAACGTATGCCCAGTTTTTAACTTCAAAATTAAATACTAACTGCTGTATTCACAACAATTAATGTGTACTTCATGTGTGCTTTAAAGTAAAAATTTCATAGAAAATTTATTTTAAAGTATTGATCAAGTCTACTTTATTTTTTGTGAATACTTCTGTTAATATTTAAACTTAAAGTCTATTTAAACACAAAATTTAGTTTTTCACTTCAAAATTAAATGAGATGTAAATGTGCCACATTGTACATTTAAATTCAATTTAATTTTTCCATACTACCATGTGTTTTTCATAGTTTGTTTACTTTCAACAACTTGACAATTGGTAAAGCAGCTCTTTATTGAAACGAAACGTCGGTAAGAAGGTAGTTTTATTGTATCATTTGCAGTATTTTTCTTACCATTTATTTGTGCTACCATACTTTTATCACAACTAAATACCAAAATTAATTTTAGACTGAAAAACTGAGAGTGTATTTAAATACAACTTAAGTTTATGAAAAAATTAACTAATTTTATACTTAAATATGAAGTAGGTATGTAAGTATTTTCTGTTATAATTCCAATATTAGAGTTTACAAATTTTATTTTAGGGGCAAGATCCATTAAGAAGACAAACTGATATTTTTTGCAACAAATCAATTGCCTGCGTCTTTGTAAGACTTGTTACTCCAATTCCAAAAATTTAAGAATATTTTTCGTCCGGTTTCCAAAATGTTTACAATTTATTTTACTTACACACTGATACAAAATAAGAAAAAAAATTCTCTTGGAAAGAGATCTATATCAGACGATAGGTCTTGAGTACAGAATTTTGTCATTTTTAAAAATTTCGGTATATCCTCAAAATCGAAAGTTATATTCTCGAACTAAAATAGGCCTAATTAAGTCATTTTTATATCGATTTGAAATTTTAGCACGGTTTGAGACAGATAAGAAATCAGACCTTAATTTCGTAAAAAAAATTTAACTTGACCAATTTTTTATAACAATATTTTCCGCGGAAATTTAAACTTAAATTTTTTTTCGATTTTTCCAAATTTATCAGAAAACCCAATCTATTTTGCCTCCATAAAAAATGTGTATTTACCATTTTGTAAAACAAGAGTACTTTAATTAAAATCAGGAACGTACATGTAGACAGAGCTATAACGAATTTGGTAGAAAAGGTGAATTCAGTATTATGTGTATATTAAAAAATTTTATTTTTACTTTATTTTTTGTTCGATGGAACGATATCCACACAATTTTTACCCACACAATTTTTTATAATTTTACCTTTTTGGCCCCAGTTTTAATATGGTCACAAGCGTTTTGAGAAAGCATTGTGCTTGAATTTAAGGCTAGGCAAGTTAACATTTTGTTCTTATTGGTCTTCAAACAGGGACTTCCGAACTTTGACAGTTGATAACCGGTCATTTTGTTGAAGCTCCATCTGCAGTAAGCATTTAACAACACTTGCTAATAACATTTTTTTATTTAAATGGGCTTCCCATTTTATATAAATTTAAAGCGAGAAAACACTTAATGAAAGAACCTTTATTTTTCTCGCTAATATAAATATATATAGTGGGTGTTTTTTATAGAGCGTCACAACTTTGAGTTGTCATCACTGCTTTATTTGAGCACCCATTTAACAGCTGATAGTTGCTTTTTGTTTCGTTTGCTTTGACATTTCATTATGAATCGTCTTACACCAGAGCAACGAGTGCAAATTGTTTAAATTTTTAATCAAAATAATTGTTCTATTTGTCAAACTCAAAGAAACTCGATTTATTCAAAGATTGGAGAAAAAATAATTTCACGTAACGGCCGAATTAATTGTCTACCAATATCGTGTAATTTAACCCGATTAGATTATTTTCTTTGAGGTTATGTTAAGTCACTTGTCTACGTCGATAAACCACAAACAATTGAATACCTGGAAATCAACATTCGAAGAGTTATGGGCGAAATACGGCCTCAAATGCTGCGAAAAGTTGTTAAAAAATTTGGTGTTCCACATTGCGCCAGCCGTGGCGGCCACATGGCAGGAATTATATTCAAACCTTAAGTTCATAAAATTTTCTTTCCAATAAAGCCCGTTTCATTGATATTAAAAATATATTTCCTAGTGTTATTATGATTTAAACTTGTATGACCATAAAAAACGCCCTATATTAATATTTTGAAGCTGTTTTGCTTAACAAATTTATAATTTGCAAAAAACAATTAATATGAGATTTATGTATTGAAAAAAGAAAACAAGAGATTTTCACATATAAAATATTTTTCAAGCTTTCTGTTTAAGCATGGAATACCCCATACCAACATTCGTGCATGTATAAAAATTAATAAATTCTTTTAATGTCAACAAACTCGACTGACTTACTACTGTAAGCTTAAGTACTCATTGTTGCTGTCATATTGCCAATTAGTTGTTGCTTAAAATCAAATCTATTCTGTGGTGTAAAATTTATAAACTCATCCTGTTGTTGTGTCTCCTTCAACATTTTGTTGTACATCTGTATGCGTCATGTGTCTTATATCGTTTGCACTGATAAGCCTGTGTTAAGTGTTGAATGCAATACATATTGTGGAGATGCCACATACAGATTTTAAAATGTTCAAACCTCAGCAGAAATTAATGCCAAATAGGCAAATTTTGTCTATGTGAAATTATGCTAAGAAAGTGATTTGTTTAAGTTTAATTAATATATAAGTTCAAAACAAAAATATACGGATAAACTATTTTAGTTAATAGTAATCAAAAAAGTAAATAAAAAAAAAAGAATTTCTCTTTATGAACAGTTTCTTTCATTCTATACATTATCCGTTGAAAAATTACCATCAACTTCAACCCACCCCAAAAAAGTGGTCAAAAATTTATATATTTTTATAAAAAAATTTTTTTTTTGTAAATAACCGATTTTCATCAACGGCAGTTTTTCAAATCCAAAATTTTGACAGCGAATGTGTTAATTTTTAATTAAAGACCGTAGCCATAGTTTTAAATTTTGCTACACAAGTGAAACAAAAAGAAGTAATGCCCAGTTTTTAACTTCAAAATGAAGTACTATTTAAACTTAAAGTCTATATAAATAAAAAAATTTGTTTTTCACTGCAAAATTAAATAAGAATTAAATACCCCACATTGTACATTTAAATTCAATTTAAGTTTTTCATACTACCATATGTTTTTCATAGTTTGTTTACATTCAACAACTTGAAAATTGGTAAAGCAGCTTTTCATTGACACAAAACGTCGGTAAGAAGGTAGTTTTATTGTACCACTTGCAGTATTTTTCTTACCATTTATTTGTGCTACCATACTTTTATCACAATTAAATACGAAAATTAATTTTAGACCGAAAAACTGAAAGTGTATTTAAACACAACTTAAGTTTATGGAAAAAATTGACTAATTTTGCACTTAAGCAAGAAACTGAGGGTAAGAACGTTATGTTCGACCGTGTCGATTCTTAAATACCCTACAAATATTTAGTAGATAAAAACTCTATTTTATCGGAGTTGCTCCGAGAAGGGCCGTGGGGGAGACAGGCAGAGGAAGATCAGAGAACATCTTACCTTCGTGGAAGAAACTTAACAATTTAATTTTTAAGGAATGTAGGTTTAATGAATAAAATTTGTAAATATTTACACTATTTTCCCACGTAATATATATATATATATATATATATATATATATATATACATATATATGTATGTACATATATACATATATATATATATATATATATATATATATATATATATATATATATATATATATAAATGTATATATATATATATATATATATAAATGTATATATATATATATATATATATATATATATCTATATATATATATATATATATATATATATATATATATATATATATATGTATGTATTTATGTATATATATATATATATATATATATATATTTATATATATATATATATATATATATATATATATATATTTATATATATATATATATATATATATATATACATATATATGTATATATATATATATTACTTCAACGCCCACTAAAGGGTCGGTGAACAAAAATGGATTTTTCTGGCTCTAAGTTCAACGCTTTGGACCTTCTTTGACATAAAAATATATCATTTGCTTAACAAAATTTCACAAAACAAAAAGAAACAAGTAAAAACGTTATATTCGACCGGGTCGAATCTTAAATACCCTCGAAATATTTAGTAAGTGAATTTAAAATGTTTAACTTGGTGGGACAGAGTTACTTTATATAATATCGTACGTCAACGCCCACTAAAGGGGGCGGGGTTCAACAATATACAATATCATGTTTTCCACAGACGAATGTATGGGCATTGCCAGATCGTCTTAGACTTCATCACTGATCAAGAATATATTTACTTCATGGGGTCCAATTCTCTTTGAAGGGTATAAAAACTGTATTTTGGCGGGGTCGCTCTGGCAAGGGCTGTGGGGGAAACATTTCACCTTTGTCATAAAACTCTAAAAATAAATGCTTGGGATAATTATATACAAAATTAAAATTTCTTTTTTTTATAGGGTCATTTAGAGGGCAAAGGGGGAGAGGGGGTAGGGCAGCAACAGGCAGTCATAAAACTCTAAAGATAAATGCTTGGGATGATTATATACAAAATTAAAATTTCTTTTTTTTGATAGGGTCATTTAGAGGGGTAGGGCAGAAACAGGTAGACATAAAACTCTAAAAATAAATGCTT
The DNA here is from genome assembly GCA_951800035.1 of Linnaemya tessellans. NCBI lineage: Eukaryota > Metazoa > Arthropoda > Insecta > Diptera > Tachinidae > Linnaemya > Linnaemya tessellans. Next base: position 25,563,216 of record OX637534.1, on the reverse strand, counting down.
AGGATGATTATATACAAAATTTAAACAAAAAAATTTTTTTTTTGGTAGGGTCATTTAGGGGGCAAAGGAAGAAGGGGGGGTAGGGCAGAAATCGGCAGTCATAAAACTCTAAAGATAAATGCTTGGGATGATTATATACAAAATTTAAAAAAAAAAATTTTTTTGGTAGGGTCATTTTGGGGGCAAAGGAAGAAGGGGGGTAGGGCAGAAATCGGCAGTCATAAAACTCTAAAGATAAATGCTTGGGATGAATATATACAAAATTTAAAAAAAAAATTTTTTTTGGTAGGGTCATTTTGGGGGCAAAGGAAGAGGGGGGGGGGGGGTAGGGCAGCAATCGGCAGTCATAAAACTCTAAAGATAAATGCTTGGGATGGTTATATACAAAATTTAAAACAAAAATTTTTTTTTTTGGTAGGGTCATTTTGGGGGCGAAGGGGAAGGAGGGGGTAGGGCAGAGTAGTACCAGGTTTCGTCTCAGCTTCGTCATTAAAGCTTAAAAGTGTTATTTTTAAGGAATGTAGGCTTAAGTAAGACAATTTGTTATATTTTTATGCTATTTTTGTCTATAATAACGCCCACTGAAGTGGGCGGGGTCAAAAAATATTTTTATTTTATTTAATGGCTCCAAGTTTAAGGCGTTGGACCGTATTTGACATAAAAATATATCATTTGCTTAACAAAATAACCAAAAAACTTTAAAAATTATGTTGTTTTTTCTGGGTTGGTTTAGTTCTTCTTAGGGGAACTTTTTTCCCTCTTGCCCGATTTAGCCCATCTTCGAACTTAACCTGCTCTAAGTTTTAAAATATATTTATGCCAAATTTCAAGAGTCTAGCTCTTTTCGTTTGGACTGAATCGTGATTTCCACAGACGGACGGACGGACGGACGGACATGCTCAGTTCGTCTTTGATCTCATCACTGATCAAGAATATATATACTTTATGGGGTCTGAGATGGATATTTCGATGCGTTACAAACGGAATGACAAAGTGAATATACCCTCCAAATTCTTTTTTGGAGGGTATAAAAATACTTTAAAAATTATGTTGTTCTTTAGAGGTTTATTTAGTTCTTCTTAAGGGAACTTTTTCCCCTCTTGTCCGATTCAGCCCATTTCCGAACTTGACCTGTGCTATCCTTCAAAATGTATCCATACCGAATTTCAAGGGCCTGGCTCTTTTCGTTTGTATTGAATCGTGATTTCCACAGACGGACGGAATAACGGGCATGGCCAGATCGTGTTAGATTTTATCAGTGATCAAGAATATATAGTTTATAGGGTCTTAGAGGGATATTTCGCTGCGCTACACACGGAATGGCATAGTGAATATATCCTCCAATTCTCTTTTTTTTCTTTTAAGCAAGTGCTATATACGACAGTGCCGAATCTTGTATGCCCCTCACCGACATACATTCATGCCAGGAAGCATCTTTTTCATTTTTCTGATCTTCAATATGAATTTGTATTCTTTCTAATAAATAAATAGAATGTAAACACATTCATTTATTAAATAAAATTAAAAAATAATTTGGAGTTTCGCAGATTTGAACTTATAGCCTGTTGAGAAAATTAACATCCTGTAATACAATTTACATTAATAAAGTTCACTAGCTATTTATTTAAATTCATACATAATAAAATATGTTTGTTTACCGAAGAAAACAAATTAGTTTTCTTTGGTTACTTTAATATTAACTAAAAAAGTTTAAATTTTCCAGCTCTGGAGCTGATTTTTTTCCTTTACTGTTTTCTAATACCAATAAAACATGAAATATTTTTAATATATAAAAAGATTTGCTTTAGTCGATTGCATTTATGTACCAAAAAAGTTTCAATTGTCCAACCCTGGAATTGTTTTTTTTTTAATTTTTTATATTTTTAATACCAATTTAATGCTTAATGAAGTATGAAATACACTTAATGAACAAAAAATTCAAATATTGCCCCTTATTCTGCATCTATTTGTCAAGGTTACGTCACGTCACGACAGTATATAAAATAGAACACTTGTGCACTCATTTTCTTTAGCAATTGACAATTTCGAGCATCATCTCGATAAAGCCAGAGCCTTAAAGAATATTCACGGCCTGTCAGAAGTAATTAATTGTTGGCCACAAGGAGTAGGTAAGTGTCCTGTTTTTGATATTGTCTTGACGTGACGTTGACAATTAGTTACAGAATAAGGAGGATTAATTTTAGCTAGTCATTTTTATGTACCAAAAATAACTCTAAATTTTCCGACTCTGGAACTTTTTTTTTATTTTGTTGGTTTACACTAGCCATCTATTTATAAATATTTCCAATACGTCAAAGCCAAAGCCTCCACCCATTTCCCCGGTATTGGCAAAACCGATTTTATGTACAGACTGAGGGACATATCGCTTGTTCGACTTCCCTATTCATAAGGATGCAGAATTTAAATATTTTATACAATCGCATATTAATAAGACACACCTTTCACCATATTTGGTGGAAATATTTTATTCGCTTTTTTTAAGTGATAGATGATTTTTTTCGCACCTGAGCGCATTCGATATCAATCGAAATTTGTATTTAAATTATATTGAAATTCGATCGATATTGAATGCGGTAATTTGGCCCCTGGTGTCAGTCCAACAAATTTGCATATTGTTTTCTGATTTAAATGAGATTAGGGTAACCACGTGGCAGGATGCCTGATCTGATGAAATCGAGTCTGAGAGTTGTTCCGCAGAAACTTTCAAATGACAAGATAAACAACAAGCAAATATGATCAAAATAAAACATCTGATGCCCACATTTGCAACAACAACAAATGGTGGAATAATGCCTGGTGGCACGATGCAAAATTAAGTGCACAAAAATATTGTAAAGTTGATAAGATAATTATTTACTTTCAATTACCAAGATGTTGCTGGCGACAAGCCCCATTAAAATATTACTTTTTCGTAAATTTTCTCCCCTTTTTTTTCGTCACGGCACCTGTTTTCAACTTTTAAAGTATTTTCTTTAACTTTATTTTTTATTTCGTACTGTTTATTAATGGCATTATCAATTTATTAAAATTCCTAAATGAAATTCAATAAAAATACTTAATTTTGCTTCATGGCAAGTCCCAACAACAAAAGTCTCAACAACAAAAATGAAATTTTAGAAACTGAAAGAAAGAAAGAAAAAAACACTATGAAACTGCATTAAAGAAGATACAAGGATGATGATGATGGTGGTGGTGCTGCTGGGGCTGACTGCTTGCAGCCTGTAGAATGGTGGTGTTGAAAGCTTCAAAGATGTGCACTGGTAACACACATAGATACAATTTAATAAAGTTGAATACACTTTTTCGTATAAGGTGGCACAAACAGCTGCAGCTGTGGCATAAACACACACGCACACGTGTTACGAACGAAATGTATACCGACTGTAAAAGCAGCAGATACAACACAATGCAACTGCTGGTCTGTTTCTGTAACGCACTTCGTTCAGCCGGAGTTGTACGACAAGAAAAAAAAACCCAACGACAAAAATCGCAACCAACAGATGTGTATTGTTGCATAGCAGGCAACACAGATGCATGCCACATTTAAAAATACTCCCCGAATGAGTCGGTCCGATTGCATGTGTAACAAAAACCAGCCTTAACTTACCACCAGCAAAGGTGGCAACAACATTTTCTGTTTCGCTGTTGCAAAAATATCATCAGTTTCTTGTGGCCATGATGATGATGCATGCAACATTTGGTTCCCAAGTTCCATATACCACGCAGCCACGCTGGTAGCAGGCCAATGAGCAAAAAGTAAAAGCAACATTTACTATTTCCCTTAACTAGAAGTGCAGCAATTTCAGCAGGCATTTCTAATGACAAACAACAATATTTCTAACAATTTTTGAGGAGACACAACTGGCAGCGAACAATGTCTAATGTTGCTTGCTACCGACCGACCAGAGCGCTCACTCGCTTGCTCTTAGCAAATTTTAATAAGCATTTGGCATAGAGTATATTAAAAGGGGAATAAATAGCGGAGCAATTGTCAGCTGCATGCAGATATTTTCTTGTGGCAGATTGACAAACTAGAATATGAAGCAGTCTGTCGGTCGGTGGTACGTACTTAAGCGTGTTGCAAAGGGCGGAACTGTTGTTGTTTTGTGCCACCAACTACCAGGCTTTCAGCAAATAAAGTAGCCTGGAGTCAACACGAAACTATCTCGTTTATCCTTAAGAACAAGCAACTTTTAAAGTTTTTCCTTCAACACACATTCAGCCCAACGCACCAGCCAGTCAGCCAACCAGCCAGCCAGCCTGTGGCAGCTTGTGCTGAAGTAAATTCTTGGTTTCTTGCATATTTATTTTCTGCCAATTTGTTTTGTTGTGTTTTGATTTCTGTTCTGCTGAAAACCACTCGTTTCTGTTGCTGCACGTCTAGTTTGTCACAGTAAAAGGAAGCGTTACTTGAGACAATCACCACAACAACAACAACAACAACAACAACAACAACAAAAATTACACCATTTATTTTTCATGGCAAGTAAGTGCAAGAGTACTTGTATTTTGTTGGCTGAGTGCTCCAAGTGAATTTTTGTTTGTGTTTTTTGCTATAAGATGAGGAAAAAAATATTGCCAAGACAATCCAGTAAAACCGGTTGGCTGTTTAGTGATGTTGAATGCAACCAACAACCACAATCAGACAATAATTGTCTTAATAATAAAAGTAGAGCGAAATTAGCACAAGCAGCCAGGAATAGGTAGAGCGAATGCTAAACTTTATAAAGGCTGATTTTTTAAGAGCTTTCGGATTTGATTAAAAAAAACTGACATAAAATGTAGAGAAATGAATGACACCAATGAACGGGAAATTCATTTAGTACCTTCAAAGCAGCCGGTCTGGCAAGTCTGTCAGCTGTTAAGTAATGAGTGATTTCAATTGAGTCGATAGAACGGTTTATATAATTCCATGTTTCAAGATGATTTCTTGTAAATGTTGACCGAGACTGCGCCTCGAATGCATCCAATTTTCCCACACTCAAATGTATCGGCCAGTACCTCACGAATCAATTCTTTAATATTGACTTCTAGTGCAGGCTTGTCCCCATATACATGAGCCTAAATATAGCCAAACAAAAAAGAGACTAAAGGCGTTAAATCGCTCGGCCAATTTACCGGCTCCAAAAGTAAAACTGTTCAACGAAATCGAGAGGCGATTGGGCCATTGTTTATTTTTTTATTGTCAATATACCCGGCGAAGCAATTTGCTTGCCTGCGGAAAACATCCAGACTCCGGCGGGAACCGAACCCACCACCATTGCACTCAAAGGCTAGCATTGGTAGCCATCAACCACAGCGGTGCGTACTGTGTATCATGTGGCACCGTATTGTTGCAACCACATGTCAGCTCTTCCATTTTGGGCAAAAAGGAAAATTTATAAGATCGTCATTCACAGTAACGTTCTCGCCTTCGTCGTCTTTAAAAAATGATACCAGCGGTCCACTAAACCGTGAATTTTCCGGCATGCATTAGCAGTTCTTGCAATGGCTGCTCTCCGCACTAAATACGGGAGTTTTACTTGTTTTCGTCTCTATTCGACCAGAAACGAGTTTCATCACTCTGAATAAAATAAAATGGAAGAAGTGTACGATGCACTTTTTTAACCGAACATGAATTTGGATAATAAAATTAAATTATCTGCAACCGAGAGACCAAACTAAACATGTTTAACGGTAAAATGTTACACGAAAACAGTTGAGCTGCTAAAAACAGTGTTGCCACAAGAAGGTTTCTGAAAAATCGCCCTATATATGTATGTCCGAGCGGCGTAGCCACTATCAAGGAAATTAATTTGGGATTACTAGGATTCACCTAGAGTTGCAATAGAAGAGTATGTGATTTTATATCGAACTAATTTGCTTACAAATTCAAAGTGATTTTATCAGCCATGCCACAGACTTGAATTTCTTTCAGATACGGAATTGATTTCATATTTGAATTGCTCAGGAAGCGAAAATTGTTTTCGGAGTAAAATCAGTTTTAATGTCATGAACGGAATCAGCTACTGAAATTGAAAACAAATTCTTAACGAAAAATTATTTTATTTTTTAATTAAAGTATTTATTAAGTCTTGCCTTGGTTTCATTAATAGGGTTTTTTTACGCAAAAAATAACACAGGGCAACAGCAAAAATATGCTCGAATAACCACTATATGCATTTGATGTATCATGGGTATCTTAGTACAAAAATGGTAAAATTTTTAAATTCTATGGGTAGATTTTTTTTTTAATTTTTTTGTAAAATTGCATTTTTTTTAGACGCTTTTTCACATTATTAGTGGTAACTGAAAAACGGCTAATCGGATATTATTCAAATATAATCCGAAAAATTAAGATTTACATAGCCTTTAATCCGTCTATATCTTTTGCTTTAATCGGATCAACAGTTTCGGAGTTATAATAAAAATGTAAGAAAAAAATATATTTTTTACGTAAAAATGGCAAAAATTTTTGTTTTAAAAAAATCATGAAAAATAGAAAACGGCAAAAAATGTTCAGGTTCATTATTCTATTACAAAGCCACAAATAATAGCAACAAAACGAGATAGCGACCATAAACATCGACTGATTATTTTCGAAATTATTCACAATTAAGTAAATTAAGCAACTTCTTTTGCCATACATTTCTTATTCATCCAAAACACTTCAGCAGTACTTGGATATTGTATAGTAGTTTTAAAAGCATCTATAATTATTAAGCTAAGAGTTTATATTCAGAACGGATCGGTACTGATTTTAATACCGCTGCGCCATCTCACTAGCGTTCGTTGTTCAAGGTATTCCATCTTTCACAGTGGGACTGGCCATTAGGAATATAAACTAAAAAAAATTACATTCATGTCTAAATTGCTTAATTTGTCGCAGCATGTATGGAATTTGTATCTAAAATTAAAGTCTCACTTTATTAAAAATTGCGTAGAAATCAGCAAATCTGGCAGCACTGGTTATCAGCCACAATTGTTAAAAATACTCTTGCCTGAACATATGTATACGTGCGTATGTGTATGTGTGCATGCATTTGAAAATTCATTTAGTTCCCAGCCAAATTACTAACATTTATACCTATTAAAAAAAATTGATTCTATAACGGTATTTGCAAACAATAATATTTTTTCTTCCTCTTCTTCTTTTATAACAACAAAACTTCAACCTGCAAAAACTGTTCCAAAGCACACAATCTCCTGGCAACTTCTCTCTCTCAGTCTGTTTTTGAATTTGTTTTCTTGCTTTTATTTTTTTTTCCAGTTTTCAACTTTTACAGCGCACCAATAATATTGAATAAAACGTCTGTAGTTTTACATTATAGAAACACTTAAACTACTAATTAAAATTACTGAACTCCTGGTAGAAAATGTTGCTCAATTCTGTTGCTTTTCTTGTCCAATTACTTTGTCTCCTAGGGAGCACAAAAGTACTCTACTGGCTTACAGGCATACATGCACAAACATGCACACACACGTCAGTTACTACTCTTCTTGGCTTCATGCAAAATAACAACATAATTTGCAGCAACTTTAAGCAAATTTTTATTGTTTGCAGCTGTTGCTGCTGCTGTTGTCAAGTAGTTGAAGTTGTGCATCATCGCTATTGAAATGATGATTGTCTGTTATGTTCCATCAGTGTCGTTCGAAGCAACAACTAGCAGCAACAGAAGAAGTTGCTCCTATCTAGCTTCCCGTTTGTTATTATTTTTTTAATGGCAGGAGAAGAAACGATAAAACAATTTTTATTGTTAGCCCACATCGTACGTTCATGTGTACATGTATGCAAGCATGTACTCGTACAACTTAACATTTGGCCACGGTTGCCAGAAATTCAGATTTATCTCCATTTTGCAGATTTTACTTATCCAAACGTCAGTTGTTTACTTCAAAATTAAGTGGTATTGAAACATAATTTAAATGCAAAATTCTTTTTCGCACATCATATTTAAATACAACTTAAATCTCCTACCAGATCTATTTAAATTCAACTCAAGTTATTCATACGACCTTGTGTCTTTTGGTAGATTGTTTACATGCCGCAATTCATGTTTACTTAGAAATTTGTAAATCATCTGTTCATGGAAGAAAATGTCGGTAGATTGTCGGTAATTATATTATCGTTTAATGGTGCTGCCATACTTTTGTTACTATTAAATACCCAATATAATTTTAGACTGAAGAACTGAAAACATATATAAATACAACTTAAGTTTATGTGAAAATTAACTAATTTTGTACTTAAATAAGAAG